>LPNX011231142.1:295251-349108 GCA_001517045.1 Pseudotsuga menziesii | reverse complement strand
GGGGGGGGGGGGGTTGTATTAGTCCCTGTATTATGGTTACCCAATTTTTGATTTTGTTGGTGAGGGGAATTTCCCCCTTTACCATATTGATGGTTCAACTTGTTTTTACCTTTCTTCTTCCCATGATTTTGAGGATTCTAGGGGTTGGCAATGTTCATCTTCTCAAACTTTTGATTTTTCTATGCAAAAGAATGTTGTACTAAATTAACCCGCATGTAAAGCATGGGGGAAGAACCAACAAGACATGAAAATGAGTATTAAGGATCATACCCCAGTCACGGGATATATGTGTTTTGTGCTCCATACAATATGGATGTAGGAGCTTGTTGTGCCATTTATGGTGGAGGTACCAACACTGTTTGGATTGCATTTGGGGTAACTGGGATTGTAGGGCCCATTCTATATTTGTCCAAATGGAATGTTTGGTAAATTTGTAGGACATGTCAACATGGGAGGGATGGTGGGTATTTAATTGCCATTGTGGGTGGCATAGGAGTCTATTTAGGTTTAAACTTTCTCATACTATGAAATGGACCCAATACCATCACCTAAATGTGGTGACCCTGCATGGGGTGATCCAATTATTAATATCGAGGGTTATCTGGTAGGATGGTGTATAGGTGTTAGGATTAATTAATCCTCCATTTTCCCACTTAGTCTGTTTCTCCATTTTCCTATCTTAAGAGTTCATTATCACTACACTCACTATTCCTATTTGTATGAGTTTAGGATCTAATGGGATCAATACCTATATTTTACGAACCCACTCTGAGTGCCATAAGAAATATCCAGCAGTTAAATCTAGTAAGTATTTAGTTATGTTCAATTATGCTCCAATTTCCATCAGTTAGATCACTCTCATTCATCCTAGAGCCAGCTTCCATGATTCAAGGGAGGTTGGGCACATTTACTTACCTACCCTCTTTAGTTAACTAGTTGTGAACTATTTTAGTGATCCGTAGTGGCATTAGTGAGCTCTAGTGGTGATTTTCTCACACCGAGTTAGCTTCAGAGTCAGTCCAGTTTGGTAGATTCGAATATTGTCTTAGGCATTTGAATTCTCCTATTTGTATTACCATTGTATTACATATTTCATACTGATTAATGGAATGTAATGTTACTATTCCAATTATTGGTCTCATGTGTGTTTAATCTGTCATGAATTATTGATTAGTCTTTACTGAATTTGTCTCTCTCATCTGCAGCCTTATTTTCTAATTGAATTCATGTAGGACTGAATATCCTATGCTTCACAAAATTTAACATGGTATCAGAGCTGGTATTTAGGCTAGCAACAAACGTCGAAAACTTCCATTGATGCACCATAAGCAATTAGGTTCCACATAAATCCTGGAATTATTGCCTTGCTCCCTCTGAATCCTATCTAGAGAAGTCTATCTAGATGTGGTGCACCCATAGAAAGTGCATATGTTAAAGTGGAGAGTGTTTGATTTGGTATGATAGTAAATTGAATTTTTTTGCAGTGTTTTTACAGGTACATTCAAATATTCCTTGAATAATTTGTTCTTCTTGAATCTATGAAATGGAGAATTCAGCAGCTCTAACTCCTAAAATCCTTACACCCTTCAATTACCTTGATTGGAGGATATATATGCATATTATCTTATGGAGCAAGGGTCTGTTCAGGGTCACCATGGGAAGAGAACTAGAACCCCAGCAGTATCTTGAAAAATCCAACTATCTAAATAGGATTGATGAATCTTTTGGCTTCATGTGCATCCACATATCCAGGGAGGAAATGATCCATCTTGATGGGATGAAAACTACAAAAGAAGTATGGGATCATCTTGAACCCTTATTTTGCAAGCATGATGAGCTCAGAGGCCATATTCTGGAGAATGAGATGGTAGTACTACAACTGAGTAACTTTGAAACAATACAACAATTCTTCACTAAATTCAAATAACCAGTCATTCAATAGAAGCAATGCAGGATTGAGAAGAAGGAGGAGAAACCGGTGCTCTCCATTCTGAGCAAACTTGGCATGTAATTCTTAGTGTTTGTATCAAATTTTCACTCTGGGAGACTGACTACTCCTAATTTGTGAATTCCATCCCTTGATGTCTTCATAGAGTCTCTAACATAGGAACAAAATAACATAATACATATGGGGGATCTCAGAGCATCTCCAATTCAAGCTCTGCTAGCTAGTTGGACAAGGAATGTGCAAGCAAGGAGAAAGTAGAAAGGTAAAGAAAATAAGAAAAACTAAATTTGAACATAAATAAGAGTTTGATCCATCATATTGTTAAATTATTGTAACTTTGAAATATATTCTAGATGTATTGATTGTGTTCCTCCTTCAAGATATGAGTTTGGTCTTGTAAGAGTCATTGAATGAATCAATGTAAACCTTTGGATGTAATTCGGGTCCATAGTACCCAAGTATCAATATAATTAATGTTATTTTTGGTGTCTTTCTAGAAAAGTTGGCCCAGTCAGTTAGACAAGTCGAACCTACTAGGTTATAGGTCATGTCAACTGAAGAATATAAATAGGGAGGTGATTCCCTTCATTTGTACATAATCACTCAAGAAGTTTTACAAGAGAGATAAGAACAAGTTCACCAGAAAGAAGAGAGAAGCAATTGTCTGGGTTTTACACTGCTCTAGTTGAGTTCTATATTGAGGAAGTTTTGTGGGGTTTTCTCCCTTGTGGTTTCCCTACGGAAAATTTTTGTGTTCTTATGTTTATGTGCTTGTTGTTATTTCAATGATCTTACTAGGGACAAAAAATTTTAAGATATCATCTATGAAAATTAAGAAAACTTAACATGGTATCAGAGCCACCTTGAAAGGAAACACTACATAGTTAGGTTTTGTTACTCTGAACAAATCCCTCTACAGATCAACCAAAAAAAAGGGCTCACTCTACTCACCCCTAAAGAGCGTATCTTTCTATGAAGAAAAAATTGGATTCCAAGAAGTTTTAGTTTTGGACCATTCGCTGCTACCGAGACAAAATAGGGCTTCAGTTTTCCTAAGACTCCATCATCAATCTCAGAAAAATTAAGATATAGTCTACCTTTCCCTAGGGAGGCGCATATTTTCCATCACTCAGCCCTACCAGTGATCCCAACTGAAAAATTAGGGTTTTTGCATCAAACCCTAGGTCATCCAGAAGGAGGTCAAGCAGAATTTTTTTTCTTTAAGTACTACTCTTCTTTATTCCATTTGAAGTTATCATTTTGTTAAAGATGAGAAAGAATACCAAGCTAGATGAAAATATTGAAGGTGCTGAAAACTTCAGAGCATGGGAGTTTCGAATCACGCTCATCCTACAAGAAAATGATCTAGAAATATTTGTAAAGGTGGAAGTGAAAGAACTATAAGAATTTGAATCCAAGTCCAAGTATAATAAGGATATCATCATAGATAAAAGGGTCATAGCTTACACCATCAGATATAACTTGATACCTCAAGTATCCTCAAGGGAGAATCCAAAAGAAATGTTTGATTCTCTATCTAGTCTATTTGAAGGAAGAAACATCAATAGGAAAATGACCCTGAGGAATCACCTCAAAAGTGTAAGAGCTCAAAATTCAGAGACCATGCAGTCTTAGTTTACAAGAGTAGCTCAAATCAAGGATTAGTTAGAAGTTATTGCTGACATGGTTGAAGAAGCATAAGTTGTAATTACCACCTTAAATGTTCTTCCAAGGGTTTGGGAAGCCTTTATTTGAGGAATATGTTCACGAAGGAAACTAACCAAAATTTGAAATTTATGGGAAGAATTTGTTCAAGAAGAAGAAAGGATAGCAGCTAGAGAAGAAAAGATAAATGATAATGAGGATCAAGCCTTGATAGTTCATACCAAAGGAAAGAACAAAAGGAAGAGTCATGACCATCCTCATAGAAAGACTTGAGGGTTTAAGAATTCCAAGAAAGACTTCTCAAATTAAGAATGCTTCACTTGCCACAAGTTGGGAAACATTGCTATCAACTGTCCCATGAAAGCAGAAAGAGTCAAAAATATGAAAATATTTCAAGCCCATGCTGCTGAAGATAGTTATGAAGAAGTTGAAGAGAACTAGTGGAAAATGAGAGATTAGTGACAAGGAGACCAAAAATTTTGGTCACCACAGTTTTTTTCAAGTGATAAATGACCAAAATTGATAAATTTAAGTGAGCTAACTAAAAAAGACCAAGATAAATGACCACTTTTGGTCACAAGATAAAAAGCAACTAAAAACAACCAAGATAAATGACCAAATTTGGTCACGAGATATCTAGACTAAAAATGACCACATAACAATTGGTCATTTATTTGGTCATTTTTAGTTGTCACTTCGGCAATGAAAAAAATTACAAATTTGACAATGAATTTGTACATTTTAATAAATTCTAATAGTACAAATAGATTCAGAGACCCCTTAAAGGGGCCTCTGAATCCATCTGCAGTGTTAGAATTTAGTGGGTGTCTCTGAATCCATCTGCAGTATTGAATTTAGTAAATTCTAACATATATGTAATATATATTTACCCGTCCCTATATTAACATAATTGAATTAATGAAACCCAACTATATGTTAATTTGGACATGACCTTGGCATATAAAAAACCCCACTAAACCTTGGCATATAATGTAATTATAAGGCGAATTTGCATGACCTTGGCATATAATTATATAATTTTTTATAAGGCTCGACAAGACCGCTAGTGGAAAAAACCAAAGAAATAAAACACATCGGTGATATAAACAGTGTCGTAACTTGCAATTTATAATTAACACACGTTAGGGCAATGTACTATGCATAGAATGGGAGCCATAATGTATCGACATTGTGCATTACCAGTCCATAGAGGCCAAGTCAAATTTCAGATATTTATTGTTTCCCGCTTTTTCCATCATTGTGCTTTGTTTTTTTATACCTTCACTTTTAGCTCATCTCCCTTCCCATTCACATATCTCGTTTAACAAAAAATGTCACTCATGTTTGACCCTTTAGACCTTCGTTGAAGTTTCAACAAGCAATATTCTTTTACATCTTATTAGTGAAATTCACCAAGTTTTTTTTCTCTGTTAATTCATCAATTTTACCCATGTGCTATTCTTCTCATAACAACTATGTTTAGAATGCCAAAAAATTTCCCCAAATACCTCTTTGCAGCAAAAGGTCAATGACCTTTTTTTAATGTAAAAAAGAATAACCTTATAAGTACTCCCTTACCATTTCTATAACAAAAATGCACTGATAAATCTTATTTTAGATTGTGAAATCTATGTTCTCAGTCCCCAATTCTACCTTTTCCTCTTTGCAGAAGAAACTAGAATGACTCTGGTGCCCAGAATTTGAAGCCAGTGATGCTTCTACCACCATGATTGTGTTGGGTTCAGTATCCATAAATCATAGTCAATATTGTTCACATTGTCCTGGTAGGTTCAAGCATTCATATGGGAGGTCTATTAATTTTACATCCTCCTCCTACCCTATCCCAGTGTAAATTCCCATCATGTCATCGCTGATTGGCTCGTTTTGTCATTGTCACCCAATCTAAAAAATTAATTTGTAATATTATAATATATATAATTAATAAATAATATATAATATGTTAATATATAAATAATATGTCAATATACTATCTAACATGAATATAACAAGTTAAAAATAAAAATACAAACAATAAAATAAATAAATAAAAGAACATTTTGGTGGGAAAGTTTTCACATTTTAGAAAAAAATTAATTTAGTCAAAAAGTAAAAAATAAAAGGAAAAAAACATGTTCCATTACAAAATAAGAAATAAACAAAAAGAGGGAATTTTTTTCCAATCACAAAATCTGGCCAATAAAGCCTTGAGTTGTTGATCAAATATCTGAGCAGTCTATGGAAGCCTTGGATGCATCGAGAAGCCTTGGAACTATTTGACAAAATGCAGCTAACAAGAATCAAACCATATCGCTTTGTTTTTATTGTTGATTTCTCGATGTGCTTGCAATTGAGGGTTAAATGTTGCCAATGATTAATGTAAATTTTGGGAACAAGCTCTTGATTTATTCAAACATGACTAAATTTCATTGTTTTCAACTTATTGTGGTTATTTTCTATATATTATGTCATGCCTACTTTATTGCATATTGTAAATGGTAGTAAGCAAGTTGACTTTGCTCATTTGAGTAATGTAGGAGGTTGATTCAAAGGACTTTCTCAATCTGAGGAAATCTAAGCTGACTCCATTGTGGTATGCTCGCTACTTCCTTTATAGTAGAATTATTTTAAAGATTCCTTTCGTGTACAATTATTTTGAAGCTGGGTTATTGACATGATGATGCTTTGCAATTTTTTTCTTTAAAAATAATTCTTTAACCTAGTTATTTTTGTTTTGGGCTAGAAAAACAAAAATTTTATTACAATATTGAAGTACTAATTATATAAATTTGATTCAAAATAGGGATAACTGAGAGAAAAAATTATATATTGGACCTTGATACTCTTGTTCTATCTCTATGCCATGAAAAAAAACCTAATAAGTCATCAACGTTTTTTTTTCACAAAACCCTTCTTTTAGGCAGTTAGATTATGTTTAGAGATGCCTTGGTCTCTGTTAAATAGATAAGTTTCAGATATATCATCTTCCCAAATTCTGGTAACTAAAATTGTCACCAAATCCATTTATGAAATATAATTTTTTTTGATAGAGTTATGAACATATGATTTTTGGCTCTGGAATTACAGAGATTCATAGTTCTAGCTTCCATGATTATGGGGTTACCCATAAGCTAGCTACAATTATGGAAATTTTCCCATGTTTTGAAATACTCTTGCAACATGTGCCTTATGAGGGAACATGTATGCATGTCAATGCTCCAAAAATAAAGTCGTTCTTGTCATGTTGTGGTAACTTGCAAAATATATCTCTACACCTTTTCCTTTTACGACCTATTCATTAGAGCAGAGATTTTAATGTCTCTATTTTTAGATGATCGATGCAGAGGAATAAAAATGTTATGTTATATTGCACAAAACAGTTTTTGTAACCTACTGAATGAAGCATATAAGGAGGATGATCCAAAAGAGGATCATCAAGCTAATAATTTCCACACTGAAACCGAAATGCTTGAAATCATAAGCACATTCATGGATAACTCTGCTCCTAATAAGGAGGATGATCTGAAAGAAGATCATCAAGCTGATAATGTCCACACTGAAATAGAAATGCTTGAAACCGTAAGCACATTCATGGATAACTCTGCTCCTGAAAAGGGAAAAAATAATGAAAACTTGAAATTCATTGATTGTACAAATGAGAATATAATGGAAGCAAAAGAAGAGAATCAAGTTGCTAATAGCTGCACAGAAATAGAATCACTCAAAGGAAAAAACAAATTGAGGAAAAGCACTCATGAAAAAGATAGACATAATAAGAAACTAAAGAAGAACCTAGTTAGCACACATGAGTTTATGGTGGGAGCATCAAATGACTTACACAAAGCAGCTTCACGCACCCTTGAGAAGGAGGAGAAGAAGGAGGAGAAGAGGAGGAAGGGTTCACAAGACAAATCTAGAAAATCTCCCAAATATTTGGATACAGTCGAAAAGAAAAGGGAAAAAAAGGTATATTATTGCACACAGTCTGTTTTATGCTCTTGTCGGGACTTGATTCATATATTATTTCAACATAGGTATCCATTTTATTTGTAGAAAAAGAATTATGGCCTTGAGGAGATACATGGTGAATCCCAATGGCTTTTACGAGGTTTTCTCAATTATCTATTTTTTTGTTACCTCTTTTTCCCTAGATACTCTTTCAGATCGTGGTAATTGGAAATGCATTTAAAATTCCTATACCTAACTCTTATTTGTTTTGTGTCAGAAACACTGAATGCTTCTTTCAAACCACAACAAATTGTTGGGAAATCAATTTCATCTGTATTGGAGAAAATCTATCTTCGAAAGCTCCAGCTTTAACAAAAGTGCCTTACACATTCAATTTCCATATTTTACAACTTTAATTGTTACATGTTTGTTGATAGGAAAGAGGATTCAGTGGGTACTCAGATTAAAGATTTTATTCTTGACAACAGTTTTGAATAATGATTTGAAGCAGGGTTGGGAAGTGGTCTTGTGGAGTGTTGGAAAGTTCTGAAGATGATACATCTTATGAGGACCTTTTGGAGGAAAGTCATCATACAATCCTTTCATATGGTGATAAGAACGAAGATGAACCTTTGAAGGATATGCCTCAAATGGAGGTGAAATTCATAGAATAAACAAAACAAACAATAATTGAAACATTAAATTCCTTGGGTTTTTTCTTTGGTTTTACCTTGATAGGATGGTCTGATGATTCCATTTGATAATCAACTTTCTTTCAGAATGAAGAAGGAATTTCAAAAGAAGTTAGTTTCAGGGATTCTATCACTAATGAAAGTGGCATTCCTCAAACACCAGATAATCACAGTGAAACAAGACAAAGTGAGAAGGTGGGTGCTTGAGCCAGATAATTTTATCCAAGTTCATAGGGATCCTTTCCTTTTCTTCCTAGGAGGTATCCAATATTGACTATAATCTCACATATATACATCTCACACCAAATCTCTCCCTTGTTTGTTTTATCTATGATTGGATATGTTCTACACTTTTTAGGAATATACTTGTGATATTAAATTTTGAACAAATAAGAAATTATAATCTGTAGGTCAAATTTCAGTTCAATACTGGATATTTGTGCTTGGCATTCATTTGTCTCTAGCATTTAATTAGGAAATATACAAAAGGAAGTGTTTTCTTATGCCAAAAAAGCAATTGATTTCCTTCTTGATCAATGGAAAATGAAATATTGTGCTGGAATTAACTTGGAAATTGGCTCCTACTTATCACCTATGTAGGGTACAAGGAAAGATAATGCCAAGGCCAATGGTTTATTCCAAGCACCAGTTAAGGACACCCAGTTTTGAATGAATTCATTTATATTTTTTTCCATGAATGCATTTATATGTTATGCTAGTGAATGTTTGTAATACACAGCCGCTGATATAGTTTCTACTGCATGTAGGGTCTCTTTTTCAATTCTGAATTGAGATATGGAGAATATCAAGAGGAAAATCCTGATGATAGCACCCAAGAGGATGAGATTCTTGTTCCAACATTATCAAATATGAATTTGAAGCTTGATTCACATCCAGATGATGATGAGTAATTATCTTGCATGTATTTGTTATTTTCTTATATATTTGGTTTAATTGTATTTTGAATATTTTCCTCTTGATTTCAATAGGGTCTTAGGATTTTATTTTTGGAAAGTAACCTCCAAGTGAAAGGATACCATAAGCTTGTCTTATTTTGTTAATAATTGATAGGTCTAGTTGGATGTAATTTCATTTTCTTCTTGTCCTTGTTAAAATTTTATTGCATGGAAATTATTGAAGCTCAAGCTCAAGGGATGATTTCTATATATATATATATATATTTGATGGTCATTCTTGTACAAATTTCATGAATTGTGGGTTCTTTTTTCAGAAATTTCATCTCTTAGAGGTTCCATGGATCTTATCCCTGTGAATTATCAGCCTTGGGGCTGAGCTGAAATATAATTATGGAAACTAGTAGTAGACAGTGTTTCACTTCACATTAACCCCAATATACTAGGCAATCCAAGAGAGAAGATCCCAAATATATTTCAACAAGTTTCAACCCTTTAGAGTAATATTTTTATGCATAAACTAGATCTGAAATCACTGCAATTAATGCACTTTTACAATAATAAATTTGTCCTATCATCTTCAATATAAATGTTAAATTCCCTAACATTTCCAGACTTAACTTATGTCAAATCAGTATGACATATAAGTGTTATAAGTTACCAAATCACTAAGACAGTGATAGTTGAAAATCGAATCTGCAAAAGGAGAATTTTGGACAGATGAAAACTTTGTAGATATAAAAAAGAGATGAATTTTATGTATGTACTTTCAGATTATCATAATCTGGTACAACCCTCCAAGTTTTCTAAAACCCTAGTCAAGGAAAACCAATAAAATTGCTAGCTCCACCAAATATACTTGATCAAGCTACAACCACAACTAGCAAGTCATATAATGTCATGTAAGGCATCTCTTCTTCTCTTTCTTCTTAAGAAATTTTTTTTTTTTCCAACCCCTAACTCCAATGCCTCCTTAGGGATCAAATCCCATCCCTAGACTTCAAGAATGCTCCAAGAAACCCTAGTGCCTTAATACAAAGAGGGTGAGTTATAAATAAGAGAGAGAGAGAGAGTAGTGCTCCTCTTACATATCTAACTCATGGGTAAAGAAGAATAAGCACAAGTGCATGATTGACTAAAAGAATGATTTTTTTATTCCTGTATTTATATGAGAGGCAAGGGAGATCTACAATGGCAAGTAACCCATTCCACTACAAGTAACCTACAATACATAAGTAGGTCCACACATATGAAGCACTCTACTACAATTGACACATGTCAAGATCCAAGAGTCCAAGGTGGTGATGATTAATTATCAAGGCTCCAAGACATGATTTCTACTCTCCAAGGTCTAATGCTCCTCCTCCAAGGCTCTAAATCTCCAATGCATATTCAAGGTCACATTCCTCCTTAGATATCACCACACTTACATGTTCATTCCCTCAACTCAAGTGTCATTAAGTCAAGTGTAAGCCTCGATGAAATCAACCAAGCAACCTCATGTTGTTTAGAGCTCAACACCCTTCTCCAAAATTCCCAATAGTCCTCCAATGCAAGGTTCCTTCCAAGCAAGCAATCTCCCTTTATGTGTTGGATACATGAAGAAGTCACCAAGTTCCATAAATCTCAAATTCTCCAAGGAATAATGTCATACACACATCCATACAAGGTGTAGAAACTTGAGTAAGCCACCTACAAAGTGCAAGTACATCGCAAAACACCAAGATTGAACCATATACCATGCACCCCACATCTCATGAAGCACCTCCAAACATGGCATAAACACTTTTGGAGTAACTCTGAAAGCTAACAATTCCGAATACAAGTCGCAACTTGTCACAAGCATGCTTCTGTATCCTTTATCTAATAGTGAATGGAAGCAAAGTTGAATTCTATGATTATACTTGTCATGGAAATTTGAAGAATCTCAAACTCAAGTGATGCTTCATAAATATATTTCATGGATGTTCCTCATAGATTTTGCAACTTGTCATAAACATACTTGTGTATGCTTTTCTCTGATAGTGAATATGAGCAAATTTGACACTTTTTCCTTTATATTGGTCATGAAGTTTGAAAATTATGTTGAAAATTGTAACACACATTTGTTTTTTGGGGAAAAATGTAACTTGATTTATATTATTTTCCTTCGCAGATTGTTTGATGAAGATGAATAGAAGGAAAATGTTGATCCTTCCTCAAGCAAGCCATTTGAAACATCTGTATATATTAAGGGTGCTTCTATAAAGGAATTTGTTGATGATGAAGCCGAAGATGAAAATAAGGATATTCTAGTGAGGCATGATGAAGATGATAACTCTGAGGAAGATGAAAACAGAGACTTAAAGTATATAGTGGCAACTGTTGATGAAGAGCGGCCAATAGATCAATGGAGATGGGATGAACTTCATCGAGAATGGCTTCAAGAACAAGATTCTGCTGAAACTGGTGATACTTTGCTAAGGCTGGGATGTGGTTGGAGACAAAAAGAGGCTAGGAATCCAACTCTTCTTTGTGAGGAATATGATTTTTGTTTTGATCATGATGAAGATCATATTGTTTAATGTGATGATAACCTAGAACACCATATCCTTGTTTCTCAAGAGTCTGATCATGGTGATAATGAGTCTAATATGGAAGCACAACTTTTAAATGAACTGTAGATGAGGATGATGTTTATGAGTCATCATATGATGAAGAATTGGAAGAAAGAATCATGCGTTAGCGAGTGCTTGAGGAATCTGTAAGTAACTTCTCATGCCTTAATGTATGAAGTTGAACATAATCTTAAGATTTTCTATGCCTCAGTAATTGGTAATTATATAACTGAACTGTCACAAAGATTGATCCATTCCAATGTAGTTAAATTATTTCTTCAAAGCTGCAATTTCACGATTTAAATTCCATGACTGATTTTACTAAAAGCAGTTACTTCTCTTATAAATTTGAATAAGGAAGAGCAAGAAGTATTTTTAAATCTAGTAGATGATGAAACTTCAAGAGAATTTTTTGGTCTTATAAAGAAAGTGAATGTTTCCCCCACTGTTAAGAAGAAACCAAAACCATCATCATGTATGATATTTTATTGTCTTTTTTCATTGTTTTCTTAATCAAGTCTTCATATTTGGGTATTGATCAAACATGATATTTTCAGTTCTCAAGGTCTTGCAAAATTGTGACTGGTGTGTCCAACATTCCATGAAATAATTGGCTCTATGGGAAACAATAATAGCTCTTTAAAGGTATGATCAACATGTTTCAGAGTACTGCAACCAATTTTTTCACTCTCATTTCTTCTATCTTCCTTTGCCATATTCCTTAGTGCTCTTGCCATTAGAATTCAGAAACATTAACATATTGAATAATAATGGTTATGTTAAATTCATCTATTATTTTAATTTCCCATTATTTATAAATATTCTCAAATTTCTGAGCCAAATATATAGAAACAAGTATTCCTTACAGTTCCATCTTGTAGAATTCATCCATTTCATAGGAGCAACATTTTAATGGGAATAAATACTAAGCAAGACACACCACTTTTAAATTAAACTTCTACAATGATACAAAATGGCACAAATAGGACATTAGTTCACTAGTGATGTGGATAGAATGTTAAGCCATCTACAAGTCTTTAATTCCTGTTGTGTTCTTCTCCACCCGGATGCCATGATTTTCTAAGAGATAAAGCCAGGTACTATCCCACATTAAACTTTTAAATATATAGTAATAGATTGGAATGATTAAATTCTTAAGAATTCCTCCCAAATCGTTTCATATTTTGAGGTTAATCTTCACATATATTATGATATTTTAACAGTGATACATGGGAACACGTCCCACGGGATTGGGGACACACACCCCTCACTCCCAATGTCCTGCGATGGGGAGCACCTAGAAAAACATTTCCATGCCCCCTTTTTTGTGAACCTCTGCAAAATGCACTCCAAAAAGTTTCACAATGTTGCAGGATGCATTTCACAAAATGGGAGGGCATGTAGGCACCCCTCGAGAGATGTATTTCACAAAAGGGTGGGTTTAATGCAGTGTATCCTTGATCAATGCTGGTTCATATGGAATTATCAGTACTTTCAGAAGTGGAAAAATTCATCATATTTTGAATTCAAATTCTTTTCGGGATACTAGAACATCTACAGTCTAGCTACTACTTTGGTTTTCCTAATTCCCTTTTTCAGTTATAGTTGATGTAATAACTAGATTTTCTAAATGTTCAAAAGAATTACATCTTAATGTTTATATTTTATTTCTGTAATTTTAATATATGTATATATATAGGCATCCCATCATGTCCTATTTGGGGGATCTAGGTGTCCCATGTCAAACACTATTAAGAAACTTGGTATTTTTTCCAACATATAAGAGTTTCATTTAGCATTCCCACATCGCTCCTATGACTTCTTGTAATTTATCATCTCGCTCACTTACTTTGATCACCTTTGGACATTAATAAAAAAAATCTTTATTACACTAAAGAATAAAAAAAATAGCATTGGCCTCTAAGCCTCTGCACTTGGAAAGAGGTTGTTGCAGCATAAGTAATGTAGTGGATGGGTTTTGAAGCTATTTGGTTATTCCTTCTCATTTTATGTTATCCCTTGGTTTTATTTCACTTTCTGCAATATTATGTCATTACACATTGTTGTTTCTTGTGGTTATGGTGTTACTGATATATTTCTTGATATTTGCAAGTGTTGATGTGATTGCAATCAGAATTCTTGTGTTAATTTGTTCATCACCTCTTCCATGAGTAAATCATTAAAGGCATGGTTAATATTTGATAATTCTCATCAAGTAAATTGTGAGTTGCATGGTTAATATTTGGTACACTGCTCAAAAAAGAAGTTGTTGGAATGTACATAAACTTGTACTTTTCTGGGGTATTAGCTTAGATGCCAGGATGTGACGGGGTAGGAAATCAGTGTTAAACCCACTATCACAAAAACACCCAACAATTTTATATTTAAATCTTACCTAATTATGAACCTTCTACCTTGTCCTGACCTCCAACATCCCAAACAGTGAAGCTGATATTCTTGTATTCTACAGTCTCCACATTGAAACCTATTACATATAAACAGAACAATTACCACAAATCTCAGAACTTTACAGTATGTCAATCAATTTGTACTAAGAATATAAGAATATCGAGATACTAATTAGTATCAATAACAGAAAGGCCAACAAGCATGGTAAAAGAAATAAAATATTATTTGAAAATAATCACTCTTTTATCTAAAATTGAAACACATACAATTGTTGCATACATGTACAAAAGTTAACTTTTAAAGGGATCCCCAACTTATTTTCTCAAAAAATGATGTTGGAAACAAGAAGCCTCTATTGACTTTGAAGCGATGAAAAACATGCATTTGACTTGGGACTTTCAGACTACCTATAAGACCATAAAACATATGAAATATTGTACATGTAGATTGGAAAGAAACGTAACTCACTTGATTTAGTCTATAGGAGAGGTCAATAATAAAAAATGAATAATACTCAAGTACCTGTTTTTATGAGAAATTCATTCATCCAATTGGAATCATGTTATTCTTATTATTCAACATCTATGAAGTTCAACAACAAAAGACGATTAGAATTGCTTAAAAGAAAGAAAAACAAGGTAAAATGCACAAGTCAATGTTGGCCTAATAAAAA
The DNA here is from genome assembly GCA_001517045.1 of Pseudotsuga menziesii. Lineage (NCBI taxonomy): Eukaryota > Viridiplantae > Streptophyta > Pinopsida > Pinales > Pinaceae > Pseudotsuga > Pseudotsuga menziesii. The sequence continues at coordinate 334,265 of LPNX011231142.1, read as the reverse complement.
AACAATTATTTCTCAAAATGGTTAAAAAAAATCATACATGAGGTAAGGCAGATACAGGAGGTCATATTAAATCCCAATGGAATTCAAGAACTCAATTATGATCGGGGCTTGGTAACACCACTAATAATTAGGCAGAGACATTGGAAATTTACCAAGGATTGGTGTTGCTTAAGGCTAGTGCAATAAAACAAGTTATAGTACTGGTGGATTCTTCTCTAATTATCCAACAATTGCATTACCAATCAATCCCACAATAAATACAATTATCCATACTCATTCACAGCACTTAAGCTCTAGTGAAGGATTTTGAAAAAAATAGAATTCTTTCATATTCTTAAAACCATACCTCATCTGCTGATGCAAAAAATCCTATATTGGGGGTGGGCTTAGGTGAAGGAATTTTGAGTATAGATTGGGGCAGGGGGTTTGTTCCCCCATCCATGGTATAATTTTTAATTTGGATCCATCAATGAATTTGTCTAATCATGCAGCTGTGAAATGGGAGTTAACACCATGACAGACTCTTGTACATCCTCATTCATTCCTGCCACCAATCAGATTTATTATATCTTGAAAGATGAGATGGGTGGTCCCTTTTGGTTTAAGGGAGATTTTATAATAGGTTGGGTTATATTTTCTAGATACCTATTTGACATTATAATTCATTTCCCTTGTTGGTACTAGTAGCTATGTCGGGTATTTCATGGTCAAATTGTTTGCAGAAAGCATTTGGAGATTTGGTGTCATGTAAAGTGAATCCTACAGAGGAACTCATTTGGGTTGGAGGTGAATCTGAAGTACATATGTCTAGTTGTCACTGCCACTCTAAGCAATGTATCCTATGTGAATTAACAGAGGTTCAAAGAGGAATTATAAGTTTTGAACGCCAAATAACAGAGGCTCTAGGTGAAATGGGAAAGTTGACAAGAAGAAGAGAATATAAGGCGAGGGTGGAAGCCCTAGTTCAGGATCTGGCCATTTGAATGTCTGCATTTAGAGAAAGGGAGCAAGATTTTATAGTTTTCATGGGAAATACCAAGACAAAATTTCAGGAACTAGAATCTACAATGGGTTCTTTGCACCCATTGGTTTCTATAATTTCAGAGTATCTTCAACTTCCCCAGGGCAAAAGAGGAAGCCACAGTCTTCCAATTTCCATGAAAGCCAGTTCAGAAATTTGAAGTCGAAGCAGCTAGCATAGCGGATTTAGATGATGTGGTTACAATCCCAGCTGAGTAGGTCTTGAATTTCTAGGATAGTCCCAAAGACGAATCCCCTAGTGACCCAAATTTTATGTAAATTCTAGTTTTAAATTTTAATCATATTTCATATAGTAGTCTTTTTGTTAAACCGGTATATCAGGAAATATATGTATTGAGTATATACGCATAAGACAAGGACAAACTAGCTAGAACAGTTTTTAGGTTACAATTTTGGCTTTTGTGGACATTTTGAACAACATGCTTTAGCCTTCATTTCCTTATTGTGTATCGTTTTTCTGTCATGTTCAACACCAGGTGTGTTTTAATAAAAAAAGTTATCCATTTCTGTTAAAACACAACAGAATTTGAGCCCATAATATTACAGCTTCCATGTCTGAAATTCAACAGAAACCTGTCGATAATTCGACAACAATTTTTTTTTGTCATTGGTGGCATATCGTCAGATTTTCGACCACGTGCCAAACCCTGTCGAATTTCCAACTCCCATATATTCAAAAATACGACTCTTCTTTCCTGATGACATAAGGAACGCTTTGTTGGATTTTCGACAGAGACGTGTCGAATGTCTGACGACACTTTATTCATTGCTCCAACGGTGAATTCTGAATTTCTCAACTTCACCTTGTCATTTGTGTGATGCTTAGGTCATCAGATATCTGATGGGTTCTAGTCAGTTTTCCAATGACATCTAATGGATCACTCTTGTTGAACTCATGGCAACCACGTCGGACTAGGGCCATAGCTCGTCGATTTTTCGACGACGTTCAATGGATCGCTCTTGTCAAACTCATGGAAACCACGACGGACTAGGGCCACAGCTCATCGGATAACTGACATGATTCTATGTAGTTTTAAAAAAAATTATATATGTGGAATATGGTCAACCCCTAGCATAGAATATCATCAACCTGTAGCTTAACATGGGAACTTATAGCATGAATTGAAGAAATTCAAGCTCATAGAAATCACAGTATCAGAAACGGTCAAATATTTGTTCAATTTCACCTTCAAAAACCATTAGTGCTCAACACCTTAGTTCAATCTTTAATTAAGATTAGAATTCAAAAGACTGCACCTAAAGCAGATTTAACAATAACATACCTCCTAAACTAGCATTGTTTTCATCTCTTTCTTCTCCACTTCACATAAGGGGAAGCTTTCTGGAATCAAATTGATTAGTAGCCAAAAAGTTGGATCCTCCATTGCCATCAGCATTCTTAGGATGAACTCGGATGTTGGGATTTATGTTATCTACCCTAGTTGGCTGCAATTTTTCATTTAAAGGGGATGGAGGTGCAAGCTGTGGAGAAAAACAACTGGGAGATACTGGAGGTGGTGTTGATATAGGTACACTGGATGGTGTCCTACTAGCAGCTACATTTTTTCCATCTACAAAAGAAAACATGAAGAAATAATTCTACAACATTTGATGATGTAAACACAGCAAGAAAATATCAAAGAATGACAACAGAACCTGTGCTCGTCCATCTCTGATATATGTGTGAAATGCTTCACTTGCATTTTGGAGTTGAGAGAATGTGTCTACTTGCATTAGAAATATATTGTATGAAACAATATATAAAGCAAATATTGGTTGAACAATCCTGCAACCACTCTTTCACAATTTTAATGGAGGTGAATCCATCCCATTAATATATGAATGGCATAAAATCCTATAAGAAACTTACTTGTGGATATAGTTGTGTGATGTGGTAGCGTTCATATAAACCAATTGTACATGTTTTTATATCTCCGATATTTTTGAAACCTGTGCCATGCCCTTGCTAGAGATACATAAGGTAACATATACAAATACATATGAAAACAATTAATTATCCACTAGAAGAATACAGAATATAAACAAATTCTGAAATTCCAAGACAATAAAGTATCATATCACCCACTTGAATCAATTTGGCATGGCACGGATGTTTAGCCCCTTTGTTGAAGGAAAACCAAGTCCATGCTTATCCCCTTTTTACTTTTCTTCTCTTTAAATAGTGAGTCAGAAGTGCATCTTCCGTAATATGATCCTCGGTCTCCCTACTAGACTGCGCAAGGTTGAACTTGCGGCGAGGGGCAATGAATTTCTATAATAATGTCAAAATGTTTCATTAATATATTTTTTATTTTTATAAATACAAGTAATTCATTTAAAAAAACATTACAAAGGTGTTGTTGGCACCAGTATTTGAGACCCGAAGGTCGAGCGAGGGGAGGTCGCTCCCGGGCAACAGCAGAACCGCTTTAGACCACGCCTCCAGCCCAGCGTAGTCAGAGATGGATCTCTCATTTGTCACCAAAGTCTACTCCGCATAATATGTTCAATATCATGTGTCACCAGAGTCTACTCCACATAGGATTTTCAATCAGCATAATCAGGGGGCTAGGATCCTGAATGGGGCAAAGTATGTTGAGTAAAGGAGTATGGTGGGATTATCGGGGGCAAGGGACCATGGGAAAATGGAGTCAAAACCTGTGTAAGAAATTATTACAAAGGGAAATAATGACATGGGGTTGCAAACAGAGGAAAGATAATCATTGATCTCCCAATCAGGGGATATTTAGCTGGCGATTAGAGGACAAGAAGGGACAGTCCATCACATGGAGCACTAGCAAGATGAATTCCATGCAAATTTAGAAGAACCATTGATAAATGCATGGAACAACAGTAGGATCATAGCGACTATGAATTCCTAACCATTATACACTAAGTTGTAGACATGAAAGAAATCAACAAACTGGAATGGAAACAGGAAACACATTTACACGTAAAGGAAAATACATATTGGGAAAAGCAATGACACATGAATCTCTGCTATGAGAAACAGTTCTTTCACTGCAATTTATTCATACACAGGTTCAATTTTTACAAATGGGGAGCCTCAGCTTGGGAATGTTTCCCAACCCAATTCATTCACTCCTTTCTCCCTCTATCGGGATCATTTTTATACAATCCTATTGCTGAGACTAATGAATTAAAAGTTGTTACAAGTCACCATCAGGCGTTAATAGTGCAAGGAGTGGACTATCGCCACATTTTACAAATATAAATAGACATTATGGAGATGTGGTGCATGATAACATAGGCTTCCAGTGCAGAGCCCCCTACCATCTTTCGCAATGAGAAATTTTGATATTCGTACGTGCTAGTTTGCATTGCGAAATGAACTGGAGCCATAGATTTATCTCCTTCTTCATCACGGTCATTGATATTCATGACCTCTACCTCCCTTTCATGATTTGAGATTGTAGTATTACTCGTACAAGTATGGCTCGCAAAATTAATTTAGGCCATAGATTTGCCCCAGACCTCATCTTAGCCATCAAAAGCTTTCTATCTTTAAAACGTTTCGCAATCCGGGAAGGAAGCTTTAATCGTGCATGTTTTCTCATGCGAAGTGGTGTGGAGCCATTGATCCACCTCTGATCAATCACAACCTTTGCTTATGACCCTTGCCCAATGCTAACAGCACACCTGCCGCTTTCCTCATTGAAGGGCGCCCATACGAGATTCGAGGGACTGGGACCCCTACCGAACCTCCATCAAGCCCTTAGATCAACTATTAAAAATAGAGTTTTAACAACCAGCTCCACAATGGATGCTATCCTCCCAGTGAGGTAGCAAATAACCCTCGTAGACCAAGTGCTGAAACCATTGGGTCGCATTCACTATTTTTTTGGCATCTCGATTCTTCTCCATGTTACTGCTTCAGCGAATTTGTGCCACTCTTTGTAAATCATGCTGGTGACTGTAAACCTATGCTAGTAACTGAAAATGAAAACAAACTGAAAATAGTAATGAAGGAAATACTCGATACAGTTGAGCTTATTTTCTCCTACCTACTCTACCTAACTTTGTACACAAGTCCGATTAAGTGAAATCCGACTTCCAATGAAGCCAATCAAGCAACTTGCCTAATATTCTTGTTCTTGTATGGTGCTTAATGGACAGAAATGAAATAGATAATGGGAGAAGGAAATGATAAACAAAATTATCTTTAAGGTAGAGATGCGACCAATCATTTCCTTCACCCAAACCCTCCATGTATTCAGCCACGTGTTCATAGAAATCACAGAAACCTCCAGCACGTTCTGTCACCTACTCATGGGAAAGTTGTTCGGAGCTTCCTGCTTCTAGGGAGTCATTAGGCTAACACTTGGAAGGTTGGAGACGAGGGCCCACAGATTCTCTCTCTAATGGAACATCCCTCTCTCCGCTCAAAATTTCTGTAATAAGGGCTTGATGCACTTCAAGAGGGAGGTCTTCAACTTCTCCAGTGGAACTGAGTAGGCATACTCCTCCTGTGTGAGGTGGCGTTCCTGAAGGTGGAGTATCAAAAAAAGTGTTCATCTGTGAGCTACTGCATCCGTCTTCATTTTTGTACAAGTTTCTAGCCTGCACCACCTCCATTTTTTTATTCTTTTGCTTGGAGGCCTTAACCATGTGTCCTATTAACTCAAAAGAGGCATAACACAAGGGTAGGCTATCACCTCCAATGCCCTCATCATCATTCCCTACTTCGACCTCCTGCACTTTGATTTCTTTCATCAGAAGGCATTGTTTCAACAGCTAGCTCGCCAGGTACATTCTGCAGGTACTCTTCTTCATATTCATCGTACAAAGGTGCACCAAACTCCTTCTTGAAATCATCCCTAGTTGACCAGGGATGGTGCAGGTCACCATCTTCAAAGAATAATCCTGCAGGACTACCTGCTCCTACCTTGGACTGGTCATCTTTCAGTACATCGGGAGAGAGCTTTGATGGGCCAGAGACTTTCCCACTCTGCTTGTAGGGCCCAACCAATTTGAATGTATCTTTTATTTCACCACCACTGTCCTGATCTGACAATTTCTTGGACATCTTAAGGTTTTCCTCAACCTCCAAACAATTAGCGAACATATGATGCAAGGTGGTTGATTTTCTCTCCAAAATTAGCAAGGACAAGGTGGTTGTGTAATAGATCTTAGCAGTGTTCTCAAGAGGTTAAACTTCCTTAGGCATGTTATAATAAAAGCTTGCAAATATTTTGTTAAAACTAGATATGGCCTCACCCTCATGCCTCCTCAGGGAATAAAACTCTAAAAGTATTTGCTCCAGTGGCCTTCTCCTACCCCAAAATCTTAAGAATGTGCAAGAAAGCTCTTCCCAAGTGTTGATGGACTTAGGTTGCAAGTGTTTAAACCAGACTTTGGCATCTCCTTGTAAGGATAGAGCGAACGCCTGCATGCAGACATCGTCATGTTCTATCTCGAAAAGGTCAGAGAAATGCTCAAAGGCTTGTACATGTTTCTCAACAGTCAAGTTTTCAGATTCTTCATCAAACTTGGGGAGGTACTTGTAATATTTTGCAGGAAAATAATGGAGGATAGGAGGCAATTGCAATGGTTTATATCGGCTTGGAGAAATGGGGGAGACAAGGTTAGGTATGATAGCTAAGATATCATTTGAGGTTTCATGAATTTCACAAGGGTGTCCTTTGACATCGGGTGCCCCTGGATAGAATTCTAGGCCATAATCAGACGTACAAGATGATGCAACGCTTTCGGTTCGTAAAGAAGGATAAACAGGAGTATATTCATGGCTCTGATCAGAATGAGCTGGGCCATAGAAGGTTGTTTTGATAAATATGGGAAAAGATAAGAGCAAACTTACAATATAGGATAAGGCATCTTGGAAGAAATGTGGACTCAAGTGCTTGGACCTTCCGCCATGCATTTCTAAGCTTTATGAGGGGTCCATTTTCTAGGCGGAGTCTACCAGCTCTCTTCGGTCATTTGATTTATGGGTCACACCACCAACGGAGTCACTGAAGTCTGACTCCTTCAAGAGTGGAGTCGCCAAGTGAAAAAGTGCTCAACCTTCTTGATGTCCGGTCATTGCTCACCATCAATGACCAGATCTAAAACCATGTCATTTTTCCCAAGGAGGATCTTCAATTTCATCCCTGGAAACGACGCTAGTTTGTTGGCACCGGGATTTAAGCCCCCATGGTCGAGCAAGGGGAGGCCGCTCCCGTGCAATAGCAGAACCGCTTTAGAACACGCCTCCGGCCCAACGTAGTCAGAGAGGGATCTCTTGTTTGTCACCGGAGTCTACTCTACATAAGATGTTCAATCTTGTGTGTCACCAAAGTCTACTCCGCATAGGATTTTCAATCAACATAATCAGGGGGCTAGGATCCTAAATGGGGAAAATTATGTTGAGGAAAGGAGTATGGTGGGATTATCGGGGGCAAGGGACCATGGGAAAATGATGTTGAAACCTACATAAGAAACGATTACAAAGGGAAAGAATTACATGGGGTTTCAAATAGAGGCAAGATAGCCATTGATCTCCCAATCAGGAGATATTTAGCGGGTGATTAGAGGACAAGAAGGGACAGTCCATCGCATGGAGCACCAGCAAGATGAATTCCATGCAACTTTAGAAGAACCATTGTTAAATGCCTGGAACAACAACAGGAGCATAGCGAGTATGAATTCCTAACCATTATACACTAAGTTGAAGACATGAATACAATCAACAAACTGGAATGGAAACAGGAAACACATTTACACGTAAAGGAAAATATAGATTGGGAAAAGCAATTACACATGAATATCTGCTATAAGAAACAGTTCTTTCACTACAATTTATTCATACACGGGTATCATTTTTTACAAATGGGGAGCCTCAGCCCGGGAATGTTTCCCAATCCAATTCACTCACTCATTTCTCCCTCTATCGAGAGTGTTTTTATACAATCCTATTGCTGAGACTACCGAATTAAAAGCTGTTACAAGTCGCCATCAGGCGTTAAGAGTGCAAGGAGTGGACTATCACCATGTTTTACAAATATAAACAGACATTATGGAGATGTGGCGCATGATAACGCAGGCTTCCAGCGTAGAGCCCCCTACCATATTTCGCAATGAGAAACTTTGATATTCGTTAGTGCTAGTTTGCATTGCAAAATGAACCAAAGCTGTAGATTTATCTCCTTTTTCATCGCAACCGTCGATCTTCATGACCTCTACCATCCTTTTGTGATTTTATATTGTAGTTTTACCTGTACAAGTATGGCTCGCAAAATTAATTTAGTCCATAGATCTTCCCCAAACCTCATCTCAGCCGTCGAAAGCTTCCTATCTTTAACACATTTCGTAATCCAGGAAGGAAGCTTTGATCATGCATGTTTGCTCACGCGAAGCGGTTTGGAGTCGTTGATCCACCTCCAATCAATCGCAGCCTTTACTTATGACCCCTACCCAATGCTAACAGTGCACCTGCCACTTTCCTCATTGAAGGGCACCCATACGAGATTCGAGGGACTGTGACCCCTACCAAACCTTCGTCAAGCCCTTATATCAACTGTTAAAAACAGAGTGTTAACAAGTGTTTTTTTACCTGGAATACGCACATCAACATGTTCATCATTATCCTGTACACGCTCAACCTATTCAGTGTTATCTACATCTACATGCTCTGCAATTGAATTGTGTAGAATTTGAATTAATGTTCATCATCTGCAATTATCTATACAAAACAATAGCATATTAATAAATTCATTACCAAGAATCGAAGCATGATCTTCGTCTGGTTGGTGTACATCCTCGACATGAATGGGGTCATTACTTTTTTGCTCAAAAAAGAATAAATAATTTATGTTAATTTTTTATAACAAATAAATTGCCTGAGAATTAATAAATTATCATTAAACTATATAGTTTTTTCATACCTATGCACTAGATGGATCAGCTAAAGATCATGCAATATGCCCAAAAAGGTTTCTTCGACATTCAACAACGGCATCAAAGCCCTGTTCGAAGCCAAGCTTCATGTCTTCTTGAGTGGGAAATTATTTGAACCGATCGGCCTGCATATTTGCATGGTGTCATTAATTTTACATTTTTTTCCAGAATAAAACAAAAACAATTTTGTGTATATTATTTGGATGCGGTTTCGGTTTTTTGATACTTACATATCGGGCTACCAAGTTCGAATAACCACCAGGCCCAAGCTTGTGTTGACCAATTTTTTCCATTCTTTCCTTGGTGGCTTTAGATGTGTTCGACAACATAATCAAGTGTTGAATTCTGTTAGTTGATGTTCCAAATTTGATATAAAAAATAATAATAATAAGGCTTACCATTACATTTTGGAATGTATTGCATACCTCTTTGTTCCTAGTGGTATCTTTCTTGCTTTTCTCAAACCCTTCTCTTTTCCATCTTTCACTAGGGCTTTCCACTCCCTATATGGAATCATTGGAGGGTGCTCATACCTAGGGTCCTTTTCAAGGTGAACCCTATACTAGTCTCGAACAATCTTCAGATGTTTTCCAGCCTTTTGTAGGACCTTCAATGTATCGAAGGTATCTTTTTCAAACAGACCAACCAAGAAATTATTCAACTCATCCTTTAAATCTTTTTCCTATTTGTCCCACCTTGTGCAGATGGTGGGCCCGAATATATCCAAGGACAAATCATTCAAATGTTTATAAAATATATCATTTCCTACAAAACATTAATTCCATAATTATTCAACATTAAAAAATATTATCGGTATATTAGACACAAATTATAAAAACTAAATTGAACAATCTATAATCATTTGGAATCTTCTCTATCTTTATTGGAACCAGTTCTTCATTCACCAAAAATGTTGTCACTACCGAACTAGTTCTAGTGACACGAGAAGAACCAAGAAATGCATCCACCTCTCTATCTAACCCTACATCCACCCCTTCTTCTGCAGCATTTGTTGTGGGTTGGTCAGCAACTGCTGCACCCTCTGCTAGCCTTGGGGATGTCATAGAGTGTGTTGCAAACTGTTCAGTGGACAATAAGGGACAAGTATGTGGTGTATGTGGAGTGGTTTGGTCACTGGGACCAACAATGCCTTGAGCACCACTGTAAAGCTTCATAACTTCCTGTAAATACAAACCATTATATTATAAGTTCAATAGCATATAAAATTAAATATTATAAATTTCTAAATGAATTTACATTATTATTCGAGAACTTACTTGCAATTGTCAACATCTCTGTAACAACAATTGAATCTTTGATTTGATCTCTTCTATTGGTGGAACTGTCAATGTCAGAAGAAGCAGCTCCTCATTTTGTTTTTCCATGGTCTTCTGTAGCACCCTCGACGGGTATGTAGACCTACTAATTTCATTATATTTCATCAACTGGGAGACCTCAAACTATAAAGAGCGCTGAGATGGTGTTTCATAAACTGAATCCCCTATCTACAACAGGAAATATATAAAACATTGCTTAGTCTTTGAAGAAATAGCGTGCGCAAAAAATTATATTAACAAAAATTGTCTATCATGATAGATTCATAGGATTACATCTAGGTTTACCTAATTCCTAGACAAGGGTGTGGTCTGATCAATAGTTGGGGACTTACCTCAATCAGCCACCTACAAAAAAAGTAGAGAATGATTATCACAATGAACGTAATATGTAAAATCTAACAGATACATAACAAAAATAAACATTATGCTACATGTTTTATATGTGTACAATTTTGAAGTATTTAGAATGTGAAATTACATTTAGGTTTACAGGTTTCCTCAAGGCTTAAGTCATCTAATCAATAATTGGGGACTTTCCCCAGTCATCAACCTACAAAAGAAGTAGACAACATTATCATCATGAACGCAAACATAAAAATGAAAAAATATATAACAAAATAAACATTATGCTACACGATATACATGTGTACCATTAGAGGAAATTTCAACTCAAAATGGGCCTCCTAAAAAAAGTCAATAAAATAATAGTTAAAATAACAAAATAATATTTATTAATTTTGGAGGAAGAAAAGAAAAAAAACTACTTTTTTGTTTGTATTTTCGACATATCTCCCCATGTTTTTACTCAAATTTTGATCAGAAGAGCTCGTTGGATGTAGAATTAAAATATGCATCCAACGAGTACCCACTCCACATACTTTTGACGGACCCCGCTACCCCAAAAAAAAGAAATACCTGAAAAAATGTGATGATGACATTAGGTATTTCTTGTTTTTGGGGTAGCGAGGTCCGTCAAAAGTATGCTGAGTGGGTACTCGTTGGATGCGGAATTTAATTCCGCATCCAACGAGCTCTCCCGATCGAAATTTAAGTAAAAACATGGGGATATATGTCTAAAATACAAACAAAAAAGTAGTTTTTTTTATGATACCTATCCCCAAATTTATATTAAAAAAGTGTTTAAGACCTATACTGTATTTCAAATTTAAAGCAATTTCATTGGCCAACACATGATGACATGGAATTTGATTTAAAGTTAAAAGGCCCATTTTGAGTTGAAATTTCCTCCAATGGATTTTAAAGTATTTCAAATGGATAATTGCATTCATGTTTACCTATTGCCCCGATGTTGTAGTCGGTTGATCGATAGTTTGTTGGCTTCCTCGATCAACACTCTGTATGAAAAATAGATAAGATTATATAAATGAACCTAATATACCAATGAAAATACATAGCAACAAATCTGTTTGTCCATCCTAAAATCATTACAATGGCAATATTGATGTATAACTGTCACCTTGATTCAGGTATACTAACATCTGCGGAGAGGGAGGTTCCCCTGAGAGAACCTTGCATCAAAAACATACTGAAAATTGCCTAACAAAACCAGAATATTCACTAAAAACATTTTAAAACATAACATTTTGATGTATACCTATTGCCTCGCAAATGATGTACTCCTCTCACCTTTTGTTGGGGCAATGAACCCCCCATAACCTCCCTTAGAAGTCAACATAGGAAATTTATTAAAAAATTATAATTATATGCTAACGAAAAAATCATATATATGTTAAAATAATTAATAAAAGGTTGGGTAAATTGTTGGATGTACCACAACCATACTAACCGTGTTTGTATCTAGACGATTCAAATTGTAATTAATAAGCATTTTTTTGCTAGCAGCTATTGATTTAATGGAACATACAAAGACACAGTTTTCTTCACGTGAATCGAATATGCAGTTGGGTTGCTTAAGTGTAGACCCTGGTTGTGTACTGTTTATAAACCCTACAATTTTACCAGTTGTTTTTTGCCTTCTGTCAATGTACAACATTGCTCCTTTGTTTTGAACTTTGTATTTCAGTTGTATATAATTTGCTGACAACCCATATCTATGCATACTTCATGTATATTGGACCAAGCGCATCCAATCACTGTAGTTGTAAGAGGATCCAACATACTCCATCAATTCTGTACATCTATCATATCCAACCTTTATGCCATCCATGCAAAACAACCCCAATTCATATAATGACGATGGTGCAATTCTATATATCCTCTCATTCACACAAAAATTAGTGTTTGCTTGAGGAATATCCCTAGGCACTCATTGTTTCATTAGGTTTTTGTACCTTAAACCTCGTTGTCTCCTACTGTCTCATCATCATAAGAACATGACCCCCCTCCTTTCAGAAAACATTCCATGTATTTATTGAATTTTCTTCTGATCTTATGACATCTAGTTGATATATCCCTTGTAGACCTACTGGATGTCTCACTTTCCTCTAGCCTTCCCAAACTCCTCTCGCTGGAGGAAGATAGGTCTGACAAATACCTGTTTGGTTCTACCTGCACCATGACCAGAAAAAAAATTTCCAAATAATAGAAAAATACCAGCAAAAAACTTGGAAAGACTTATAAGCATGACATAGTGTTGATATCATTATCCTGAATAATATCAATAATTCCCTAGTATAACAATTCAACACATAATCCTTTAACACGATATAGATATCAAGTCATTCCATATCAAATGCTTCAGCTAATTATTCTCAAAATACAAACTATGTTTTTTACAATATTCTTAGGTGTACCTATTTTAATTTAGTTTGTTTCCTCACCCAAAAATATAAAAGACCCAGTTTACGAATCTCAATATATGTGATAAAATCATCTGCAAATATTCTGTATCTTTTTTTTAGGAGAAAAAGAGGTGTTCCAGCTTGATATTCAATAATGAGTAAAAGTTAACTTTTACATAGTTCTAGCAATAAGTTAGTCCATTAACGAGTGGAGATCATAAGTATCAAAAAATATCTGAAGGGGAGGGACAGAACCCACAATCTCAAGATGACTGAAGTAGAAATACCACATGAATAACATAAAGAGCCCAAACAGTGTATCCAAGGAGGCATCGAGGGTGGAGAAAACTCACCCCTGAGGGGATGAAAACAAACTCTATATCCCCAGCTAAAACAAGAAATATTTTGATGTATCCCATAGTAGAAAGAACCAAAAAATACTATTCTACACAAATCAAAAGGCTCTTAAATTAACTGTATCATGCCTTCCTCAATGATTTCTCTTTCTAAAATTTATGAGGAGAGGAGACCAGCCTTCATATTCAATGCTTCCTTGGATAAATGGTCTGCACTCATATTGTGCTCCTTGTAGACATGGTTAAAGTCATATAAACAAATTTAATATGTCAATGGTATAGCATATGTGCCGAATATCCAATGAAGTGTATTACTTTCTCCAACATCTATAGATGAGTTCACATTCTAAGAGCTTCTAACACTACACTGACCTAATCACACAACTTCTAGGTCAACTCTCCAGTCTACATTGGTCCAATTATTCATTTTCTTAGAAACTCCTCTCTCCTTAATCTACACCCATAGGCTTACATATAACTTAGAAAAACTTCCAACTCATCACAACAAACTCCCATCCGAATCTTTTCCCTATAGCCATTATGGTTTTGAGGTTGTATCAGTTGCATTCAGATCCATTGTTTAGGGTTGAATTGAATGGAATTATTCATGTTTAGGGTTCAATTGAATGGAATTCTTCATGAATGGAATGGAAAACTTCCATCATTTAGGTTTACAACCAAACGTTGAGAGGTATATGAGAGATAACAATAGACAAACAATAGAGAAATTAGGGTTTGTAGGTTTTGGAAAAAATGAATAATGCAGTCCTGAGTTTGCAGATCTAAGGTGCAAGGATATGCGAGAAATGAGGAAACATAGAGGATAGACAAAGGAAATGTAGACCTAAAAAGGTCATGGAATAATTTTTTTGTTTATAATACAATGTCCATTCCACACCCTAGCTAGCCTATGGCACCACAAAGGTGAAAAAGGATGTATAGAATTATCAGGACAATTTCTATAACTGAAAGGAATGGGTAGGATTTTCAAAGTATACCAATATTGAAATTTTGTGTTGGATCAATTGTTTGAAAACCACAATACTTACTTATGCAACACAAGGAGAAAACATTCCTTCTCTAGACATCAATCCCTCATAATTCCATCCCTCTAATGCTATTCATTTTGGCATATATATGTCTAGACTACTATCCATTAATTTCCAACAAAGTTTATGTGAATCCTTCTTTTAAGCCCATGTTTTATTAAGTATACTAAGTGGTGAATAAGGAAGAAGCTACCAATATTTTGGTTGAAGCAGGCTGCAAATTAGTATGTCACTCTTATTGTTGAACCCTTAAAGTATTGAATTGGAAAATGGCTATCCTCATACAAGTGGAAAGCATGCTTTGCACAAGAAGCTTGAGTCTATAAAGGTGAAGAAATGACTGACTTCCATTGCTAGTGTGACATATCTAACCTACAACATAAACTACAATTCTGTATGTATGGGTAGAGCCTACCTTCTCTTCAAAGCAAGAGAAGGAAATCTAATGGGTGCACCGAGCATAATAAGCATGGGGTTGCATTTAATCCTTGAGCTATGTCATCTAAAAAAAACACAAGCAGTTGTGCTTATAGTTTGTCACACAATCAACTCTATCAATGATTTATTAATGAAATCTATCAAAAGTAGTTTTACAAAGTCCTTGTTACAACTTCATATAGCATGTGTGATTAAGCCCCAAAAACAATCTAGCCCAAATATAACCTAAGGGTGTTACCCACTGTCACCTCAGTAATAATTTTTCTACACTTCCAGTTGGCTCTTGTCATCAAAGTACAATATCTCTCACCAATAATCATTGTTTTGCACACTAAATATTGCTCAGAGACCATATAATAGATAATCTGATATAGGTCCATCATTGATGGTGTGTTAAAGATTGCCCAAAATAGACAGAGAAATATTGATCCTGTAACCTCTGCCCACCCTATGAGAAATTTGAACTAGATTTTGAGAAATTCAAACCATAGGAGAATCTAGGAGCATTATTGAGTTTCACAAATCAAAATTGGGTGCAAGATTCAGCAAAAACCATCAAATTACATATAAAATTACACACAATGATAGCTGGAAACAAGATAATTTTGGACTGTCTAACTATGAAATTGTTATTAACAGGTTTATAAATACATAATAAGATTTTTGAATGGCTTTCAAATCCAATTATGAGTAAATAACCCAAAAATTCCAAATTGGCATCAAACCCCCCTAGGTGGGCCAATCTCGTCCCAAATCTCTCCAAATGGCCATGAATTGCTGAATTGGCATGGTTTATGTGTTGTAGGTCAATTATTACACCTTGGATAGCATGGGTGTGGAAAAATAGATGGTTTAGAGTCTCAATGCAACATTAATTGCACCAAATCAAGCCAAATTTGGGCAAAATCCCACTCTAGTGCTCTAATTCAACTTGCATGTCCACATTCAATGAATGGGAGTGCACCAGCAATGATGGTTGTGCATATGTAGCTGGTTTACTAGGCTGGAGTATCCATGTAGGTCATAGAACCTCAACTTGACATGGCATATGTCCACCTAAGTACCCCTAGTCCACCTCATAGTGTATTAAAGCTTAAAAAGCATTAAAATTGACTAATTAGTGTAAATAAGGTAATAATGATGGATTACTATTCTAAAAATCTCCCTTAATCCAACAACTAAGTATGCTCACAAAATTATGAAGGCCTTGGCAACAATGGATCAAGTCACTTCAAGTACATAATCAAAAATTACAATTTTTATTTGTCCATGTGAACTGAGGAAAGAAGGAAAACCTCATGGGAAAAACCTTCCCTCAAGAATCGACATGGGGTTGGACCTATAATAATATAATAGAAATTTACCATCCCTCACTCACCCCAAGTAAATATCTCAGGTAAGTGAAGGTCTTCTCAGTGAAAGCCTTGGTAAAAATGTCAGCAGTTTTCTCGATGGATGGGAAATACTGTAGTGAGATCACCCTGTCATGCACTAAGCCCCGAATGTAATGCATGTGTATCTCTATGTACTTTGTCCTCTACCTTTGTATTGTATTAGTAGATATCCTGATGGCCTTCTGATTATCCACCCAAATGTTGGTTGGAGAATCAATTGTGACACCAAACTCCTGGAAAATTCCCTGTAACCAAACACATTGTGTTTCAGCATTGATTGTTTCCCTGTATTCAGCCTCTGCTGATGAAAGTGAGATGGTGTGTTGTTTCTTACTTTACCATCAAATGAGACCTTCATCAAACATGAAGACAAAACATGATGTTGACTTTCTGTCAATTGGATCACCAGCCCAATTTGAACCAGAAAATCCAGCTAGTTGAAGTGAGGAACTAGATGTGTAGTGCACCCTGAATTTATTAGTTCCCTGGACATACTGAAGAATTATTTTTGGAGCCCTCCAATGGAGCTCATGT
The DNA here is from genome assembly GCA_001517045.1 of Pseudotsuga menziesii. Taxonomy (NCBI): domain Eukaryota; kingdom Viridiplantae; phylum Streptophyta; class Pinopsida; order Pinales; family Pinaceae; genus Pseudotsuga; species Pseudotsuga menziesii. The sequence continues at coordinate 317,437 of LPNX011231142.1, read as the reverse complement.
GTCTAGTGCATATGTATTTCTATATCACTTAGAGCATAAGACAAATCAGGTCTTGTATGAGTGAGGTAGAGCAAGCTTCCCACTAGTTTCCTGTACAATGTGATATCCACCATTGGGTAATTGTCAATCCATACATTTTAATACCAAAAATAAAGGGAGACTTGGATTCCTTACACTCAGCCATATTAAACTTCTTCAACATGTATGAAGCATACTTTTTCTGACTTAGCATTATTCCCTTACCATTTTGCTCAATTTCTAAGCCCAAAAATTGCCTTAGCAATCCTAGGTCTATCATAGCAAATTCACTGTGCAAAGAGTTATTAATTTGGCCAATTGAATTGGTGCAGCTACCTGTAATAAGAAGATCATCAACATAAATAACAATGACCTACAAATTATCATCATTTTTCTACAAATACACATTAGGTTCTTATTTGCATCTTGTGAAGCCAATTGAAAGCAAGAAAGCATCCATTTTTGCATACCAAGCCCTGGGGGCTTGCTTGAGTCCATACAATGATTTTTTCAGCCTACATACCAATGAAGGATTCCCTTTGAAACCTTCAAGATAGCTCACCATGCAAGAATGCATTCTTTACATCCATGTGGTGAACTTCCCAACACTTACTAGCTGCTAGTGCAAGAACTAGTCTAATTGAGTCCATCTTTGCAACCAGTGCAAAGGTCTCTATGTAATAAAATCCATTGACTTGGGAATAGCCCTTAGCCACTAATATATCCTTATGTTTTATAGCAGAACCATCAGCAGAAATTTTGGTCCAGAAGACCCATTTACATTGAACAACTTTCCTCTTGGGAGGAAGGGGAACTAATTCCCATGTATTGTTCTCTTCGAGGGACTGAAGCTCATATTCTATTGCTTAATTCCATCTTGGGTCTATACTAGATTGCTGATATGTATAAGTATCAGAACTGATCAACATGTAAAAGTTCTCAGCAAGAGCACTATCACTTGCAAAAGAAGCCTTACTAGTTTGTGATCTAGTTTTCCTAGGCTATTAGGGATTGCTTGCCAATTCCCCAGTTGCTTGCACATTTTTTTCAGCCCATTTGGGCCAATATGGTGAGTTATCTATAGAAATATCATCTTCATCAAAATTATATCAGAATTATCAAAGAAAAAAGAGCATGTTTCACCACTTACATCTTCGAATAGTTGAGGAGAGGAGAAATCCCCCGGTGCAAGTTCAAAATCAAGAATTGGCTCTTCTTCGAATTTGACACTTCTTTCAACAAAGGTTTTTCCAGTGGATGTGTCAAGGATCTTGTAAAATTTTGTTTCCTCACCATATCCAACCATGAGACACTCCTTTATTTGTGGTTTCAAGTCTTTCTTTTTCTCTGAAGGGATTCTTGCCCATGCTTTTGTCCCGAATATCCTGAAATTTGAGACATCTGATTTTTCACCAAACCATGCCTCGTAGGGTGTCATTCCTTTCACTTATTTGTGGAAGGATATGTTTTGAATGTGAGAAGCATAGCTGATGGATTCATCCCATAGCTTGGGATTAAGTTCCCTCACTTATATCATGCAACTTGCCATCTCTTTGAGAGATCTATTCTTCCTCTCTACCAAACCATTTTATTGTGGTGTGTAGGGAGTTGAGTGTTGAATTTGGATGCCACACTGCTCACAAAGTTGATGTAGATTCTTATTCACATATTCCTTTCCATTATCAGTCCTAAGTAATTTTATCTTCTTCGCACTCCGATTCTCTACTAGTGCTTTCCAAACCTTGAGTTCCTCAAACACCTCAGATTTCAATTTCAGAAAATACACCCAGCAAAATCGAGAGTAGTTATCAATGAATGTAAGCACATACCTAGATCCACCATATGAGGGAGTGGGTAGTGGAAGAATCAAATCAGAATGCACCAACCCAAGTGGTTGTGTTTCTCTCCTTGCCTTCCCCTTCTCATAGCTCTGCTCAGGATGCTTCCCAATCACACTTCCAATACATGCTCCAGTAGATGGCTGAATTTGTTGAAGACCTTCCACCATTCCTCCTTTGTGCAATGTTTGGAGATATTTGTAATTCATGTGGCCAAACCTCTCATTCCATAGTTTTGAAACCTCATTAGCATGTGATTGAAGTGCTTTATCACTATAATTAGGGAGTAAATTAGAGAATTTGTACATTCTCTCATGATGATTAGCATACCCAACTGCAACAACTTGGTCTGTTGAGATTTCAGAAATCTCTATAGAGTCAGGTGTAAAGATTACTCTCTTTGGCTCTCCTGTATGGGCCATCTGGTAGACTGATGGAAAATTTGCTGCAAGGTCTGGTACATACAGTACATCACTAAAGAACCCATGGTCTAAATCAATTCTCCTAATCCCTCTGGTCTAGAGTTCAGAATCATCTCCCATTCGAACTCCTGGGCCAACATTCGAACTCATGGAGGAGAAGAATTCTCTCCTGGATACCATATGCCTGGAAGCACCTGAATCAATAATAAAGGATGAGGAATTATAAGTACCTACCACCAATGCATGGCATTTCTCCTTTCCTTCACTTGAACTGGAGTTTCCATATTTCTTCCTTGCCCTATCAGTGACTGGAATGTTGTTCTTCTCCAGCAGCTATGCCATGGTGTTTATGGTATTTTTCATGCATGACCTCTTTGGATTCCATCCCTTGTGGAAATAAGTGCATTTGTCCTTCTATTTTCCTTTCTTCTCCTTTTCTTTGGGTGGATTCGTAGCTCCCTCACTGGATTTGGGGTTTTCTGATTTCTTCTTGTATGACAACTTCAAATTCTTAGACTTGGGCTTTCCCTTTGCTGAATTCGAAACCCCCACTGCTAGTGCTTGATATTTGGTCTTGATGGAACCCATTTGGACCAATTTTCCCTGCTCTTGAGTGAGTGATTCCATGAATTTTTCCAGGCTTGGCATTTTCTAGTTTCGAAGGGTGAGTTTTCCTAAGTGAAATTGGCTCACAAAGACTGAGAACTCTAGCCCCAACTTTGAAAGTATAGACAAGATCAGTTGATCTTCCTTCTTCTCAATCCCAAATTATTATTAACTACAGTACAAGTTATTTGAACTTGGTGAAGAAGTGCTGGATTGTATCATAGTGCGTTGGGTTCAATCTTATCAGCTCATTCTCATGCTGGTGCCCATGTAGCTCATCAGTTTTTCCAAATAGAGACTCAAGCTTCTCCCAAACCTCCTTTGGTGATGTCAAACTGTCGAGGTGGAACAACAACTCTCTTAAGCTGCTCAAACACAACAAACCATATGCTTCATCCAATTTGTTAAAATACTTGGCTTTTTCTACAGCATAATTTGGTTCCACTTCAGTGCCCATGGTAACTCTAAAAAGCCCCTTGGCTCTCAATTGAATCACCATCTTTTCCTTCCATTCAAATAAGTTGAAAGGTGTTAGCATGATGTGGGTATCCTCCATTACTTCCTGCACTTATGGTGGTGAAATTTCTAACTAGTTTACACACAACAATTCGATTTTATTTGGAATTCACTAACAAAGCAGCTTAAATCCACTAAGAATTTGGTATGGAACTCAAAATTATCCAACCATATCTAATACCATATGAGAAATTCAAACCATAAAGTGATTAATTCAAACTACAGGAGAATCTAGGAGCATTAGTGAGGTTCACCAAATTTGGGTGCAAGATTCAGCAAAAACCATCAAATTACAGATAAATTACACACAATGATAGTTGGAAACAAGATAATTTTGGAATTTATATCTATGAAATTGTTATTAATAGGTTTATAAATACATCATAATATTTTTTAATGGATTTGGGATACAATTGTGAGCAAATAACCAAAAATTGCCAAATTGGCATCAAACCCCCCTAGGTGGGCCAATCTCATCCCAAATATCTCCAAATGGCCACGAAATGCTAAAGTGGCATGGATGATGTGTTTTGGGTCAATTATTACACCTTGGACAATGTGGGTGTGGAAAACTGGATGGTTTAGAGTCTCAATGCAACATTAATTGCACCAAATCAAGCCAAATTTGGGCAAATTCCCACTCTAGTGCAACAAGTCAACTTTCCTATCCACATTCAATGAATGGGAGCACACCAAAAATTATGGTTGTGCATATTTTGTGGGTTGACTAGGCTGGAGTACCCATGTGGGTCATAGAACCTCAACTTCACATGGCATATGTCCACCTAATCACCCTTAGTCCACCTCATAGTGTATTAAAGATTGAAAGGCAATAAACTTGACTAATTAGTGTAACTAAGGTACTAGTGATGGATTACTTGTTATAACACACCCCTTATGCTGGAAGACCAACTCAATGTATCGATGCATTTCTGCCACAGGATGGACCATATTCCAGGTCTCTTCCATGCCCAAAACTCAAATCAGAGATTCCCTAAAAATGTTGTTGACTGTTGTTATGAAGGCATAGAGACAAATCAAAACATGCATAGTTTTCTAGCCACAAGTGAAAACCAAGCCTCCTATTGCTGGCATTTATGAACAGAACTGACCTATGACTTATAATAAAGCTCCCATAATTATTCAAAACAGTACCAGACCTAGATACTGTCTACTGATGCTTAAGAGTCTACGATCTGATCAGAATGTTGATCAGTAGCAATTAGCCCAGTTTAGCTCAGCAAAACTCTAATTGACCACCCATCATGACCTACGCATGATTTTGTAGCATTTTCCAATTCATTTGTAGTATTTTCATTCCTATGCATGATTTTTCATAGTCATGGATTAGGTAAATAGTTACATCTTCTTAATTTTTAAGGCCCATATGGGGGATGAGAATAAATTTATTCACTAGTGTTGAACAATTTTAAAGTATTCCATGTCGTTTAATCCCAATAACTCAACATAATATGTATGCCTAACTTTAATATCTTACACCACTATATATTAATAGTTTTCTGGTGCCATCTTTCATGGGAAAAAAAGGTGGAAGAAAAAGTTTGAAGTGGCTTCTATTGGTGCTTGAACTCATGTCTAGCAGTAGAAAGCATCCTCCTATCCATATTCTGGGCTGACTTATGTAATTGAACAGTAGTTTTGGGCATGTTTTAGCAGCAAAGAATGAGCATAAAGCCAATTTTGGGCTAATTATGTGAGCTGAGAAGCAATTATGCTATGTTCTGGGTGAAATTTATTGGTGTCCATTTGTCATGTCCTATGGATCACTACTCTATCCTATTCATGGAAAAAGAGATATAAAGCAACTTTTAGGATCCTAAAAAGGGTTTCAATTGAATGGATTTCTAAAGTTTTTTGGAATACTAGGAAGCTCAAATTTATGCTAAGTTCCTTTCTAGGAGAGAACATTGTGTCCTCTACTATTACAACCCAGTTGGATATGATTTCCTTCCTCAATGTGGTGGTAAGAGGAAATTCAGTGATGTGAAGAATTACTCTTTGTACATCATATTGACTTATAAAGCTAAGCCTTTTGAAACAACAACAAAAAAGGGCCATTTCTTCTTCAAGATGGGTGGGAGACACCATTAAATAAGCTACAAGGAAATAAGTACCCTTTTGTATTCTCATAGTTCTATAAACAAGCATTGGCTCAGCCATTTTCTATTCCATCTCTTGTAGTATCTGAGTCCCAAAATTGCTTGTTACTTTAAGTGATTCCAACTTAGAGGGGTTATGTAAGGCCTTCCATATATAAAATCATATGGAGACATGTGGATTCAGTACTCGTCCCCACTAAGAATATAGGTCACATACATTTCCAAAATAAAATATTCATCTCTATCAGAAGAACAAAAAACCCATTGGTTATCTTTATAGTTCTTTTTTATGAAACTGGTTAATCTAGGAAGCGTTTAAACTTGATCTCCTAGGAAACCATTTCTTCATCAAGATGGGCTTGAGACACCAATAAATTGACTATAGGGAAGTAAGTCCCCTTTTGTATTGTTATAGTTATCTTAACAATTTTTATCTTCCTTTAGTCTAGTCTTCATTTGAGTCATTTTCTTGTCCATCTTATGTAGTATATTGTGTCCCAATATTGCCTAGTATTCTAAGTGATCCCAACTTAATGGGGTTATTACCAATTACAAGCAAAGGCATTCTAGAAATCTTTGTCCTATGACAAATATTTCTTGTAATTGGTAAATGGATTAGAAATCTTTGTCCTATGACAAAGATTACTTTTTAGAAATTTCTATAGCATTTTTACAGCACTATGGGCAATTCTGGGTCTGTTTGTGGCCTCAAGCAGCCCTAAAACAACATTCATTTCTAATTCTGGGCTGATTGCGGGAAAAGACAGCATGAGAGTAACAAATATGGGCATGAAAACAGCCAAAAATCCCAAACATGGACATTATATGAACTGTTAAGAGCCTCTAAACAACATTTTGGGAGCAGTTCTAGCCTCTAGATGCATTACAAACCTCAATCCTAGATTCATGAATCATACATTAACAATTTAACATGTTACATCATACTGATACATAAACATCATAACATGTAAGTTTCATACTGAAATAAAAATGAATGTCATACTAATACAATGATATAAACAAGTTAACAACATTAACATACTTATTACTAACATTAACATAAAAATTAAATAAAGTCTACTATCTAACATGTGTCAACTTGTCAGTAACACTAACATAGTAACATGATATTATAGTGAATTGTGATACATCAATGGATTTAAATTTCAGTCATAAATTCATAACATTCATCAGGATTCATAATGTCAACAAAACTAAAGGACCAAACGTTCTTCAAAATAACAAAAATTGACTTTGTATGCTAGCAAGCATGCACAATCAATAAAATTTGCAGTGTATTCCTTCAAGCATACACAGCAAGCAAGCAAATTTTTTTGTTGTGTATGCTATCATGCATACACAGCAAATTTTATTGATTGTGTATGCTTACTAGCATACACAGCAAAGCAAGCAAATTTTTTTTGCTGTGTATTCTTGCTAGCATACATAGCAAAAAAAAAAAAAATTGCTTGATTGTTGTGTATGCTAGCAAGCATACACAGCAAATTTATGCCTATTAGTGTCATATTCCATTGATTCTTCCAACATCTCATTGCTATAAAATTTTACTTCCTTGTATTTATAATTTAGCTTTTTCAACGAATCTGCAATCTAGCTTCTCCAACAAATATGCAACATTGATACAATGTTTTTCCTTCGGTATTTCAACAACAACCTTTTACCCAAAAAAGATTGAGTGATATTTATTTTAAACACGAGAAAAAAAATAATGCAACCATGAAAATATTGTACTGATCCTTTAGGCCAAACAACTCACAATGCATAGGTAGTAGAATTCACATCTTCCAAGAGTGCATATATTCCAAGAATAAAAAAGAAGATCGAGATTACACCGTAGATTTTACTCATCAATTACCAACTATACATTTATACATATGGAACAATTCAACAATTTATTTAATTCAATTGAGGATTGAATGTACACAATCCTTATGAAATTATTTATTTATAATATACACATGAAAATAATATATTTAAATATCAACATAATTATTAATACTTAATGTATCAAGAAAAGATACTAATGTACTCTCACAATGTCTATCGATGTTTTAAGAACTCTAAGAGTCCAAATCAGTTGAGGGTCAAATTTTAGTAGGAACTTTGACTAAGACTTTGAATCAATAATTACTCAACTCATATGAATTTAATGACTCTGTATACTAAAAAATGCTTAAATTTTTAAATTAAAAAAAAAACAATATTTTCAAGGTCATAATCCATGATTCCAAAACATTAGAGACAAAATATCCAAAGTCTAGTCATGTATATATCTTAGAGGGTGAATATATAAAGATAACACAAAGTCTATTGTGCAACAATGCAATACATATCTAGAACAAAATAAATAATTAATGAGGCCTAAATGGTTTGTAGAGTCCAAAAAAACAACATGCTATGATGCCAATATCATACAAATACATCAATGATCACACATCATACATGTCATCGATCAAAATGATCAATCATCAAACTTATCACCACTGCTATAACTAGAATCAAGAATAGCAATGGCACCATCATCTCACTCAAGATTGGACTCCTCAAGGTCATGTGCAACTACAGTAGTGGTATTAGCTGAACACCTAGAAGCATGAAGTTAGGGCTCACCTTATAGATTTAGGGTTATGGTTAGATTCTAAGTTGCACAAAATGGGGACATGGGGAAGAGTTTTTGATGAGAAAGGACATTTAAAAAAATGATTGTGAATAAATCATAAATCATACATGTCAAAGAATCATTGCCTATATTACAATCATATTCATCAATACAACTCTATGCCTACCTCCTCTAGGATCTAGTCCTTGAATCTCAAAGTTGATCCTCCAAGAACATTAGAAATTTGATACAAAATAAGCAAGGAAATTTTTTTGTTGTGTATGCTAGCAAGCATACACGAAAAATTTTATTGACTGTGTATGCTTACTAGCATACACAGCAAAGCAAGCAAACTTTTTTGTTGTGTATGCTTGCTAGCATACACAGCAAAAAAATTTGCTTGATTGTTGTGTATGGTAGAAAGCATACACAAAAAAATTTATTGATTGTGTATGCTTTCTAGCATACACATCAAGCATGCATACACAGTCAAAGTGTAGGGATTTTGTTTCATACACATGAATCCCTAACACACAACAAACCTTAAGAATTTTATGACTATTGTTTATACTTTTGGCACCTTTCCTAATGCAAAAGGCTATATCAAATTTGTATATTGTTATTCTAGGGAACACAATGCACTCAAAACCCCTCCAAATAGTTTGTAAATGAGAATTGAGTTCTCTTACCATGCCTACTCATGCCCAAAATTGGAACTTTAACCATCAAAATTGGACTAGAACTTACCAAAGCTAGTTTATGTTTTTATTCATCACCTTTTAAGACTGAAACATGCCCATAAATGTATTTCAACCCTTAGATTTAGCCCATATTCAAAGGTTATATCTTGTTACTACTAATTTATAGTAACTTTGTTCCCTTCTTTCCTTTCTTAGGTGAATCATAAAGATAGGTCTCCGGGGGAGATATATTACCCCCTTTAGATCTTTGAATCATCATCCATAATGAGAAAAGTAAGCCTCGCTAGTCCCACCCACCCATAAGGGAATGATAAAGAAATTCATCTCCATGAATCCTATTTTTATTAGTTGGATTCGTCTAGTTTTGATAGGAAGGGACCTTCATGTGAATACGCTAGGGTTTTCACTCCTAAAAATAAGTAATTAAGATCCAAGTAGGATAGTAAGGTGACCAGGACAATAGGTCAATCAATAAAGGTAGGCGCCATCAGTTCATTTAGACACCCTGATGCTTTATAGTCAAAAATGACCCAAGATTGGAAGGACAAGGCGGTTTGATGGTGGAGAAATGCATCGTATTCACCAAGGGATCATTCCCATAAATCCACAATCTATTTTTAATGATGTTGGTTTATTTTATGGTCATGGCTCAACCTTAACAAGATCATAACATTCACAACCAAACACTAGCATTTCAACAAGGGTTACGACCCAACCTAGGAAGGCTCAAACTGTCACAACCCAGCCCTAGCAGCCTTGAAATAGTCACAAGCCATATCTAGCAACCTTCAAATATTCACGACTTAGCTCCAATAATCATTGACCAACACTTAAGAAAACACCTATAGCTTACTCAATTAAACCCCTAATTATATAGGGCATTGAATGAAAGGTTGGTAACTGACTTACCGGTCATTGGCCCTTCATAGTCAGTCTAATGGCTCTCTCCAAATTATTGGCGCCTAGTAATTGTAAATAAAGTTGCAGAAATCTCTCTCTAAAACCTTACTCATCGGAGGGTCGAAGGATGGGAAAAACATTGTAATGGCAATTTCCACAGGCACAAGAGGTCGACAATACTCGCCGGAGGGCTAAAGGATGGACAAAACGTTGTAATGGAAATTTCTGCAGCCATAAGAGGTCGACAAATCATGATGCTGGTGTCGATAATTGTAAATGTATTTTATTAGGTTGACAATGGCCATAAAGCCAATGGAAATTATTGAATGCGTTATTTAAAACAAATGTCTTGTCTAGACTTTATGTTGATATCAATCATTTAATGTGTGTACTTACCCATCTAATGTGCCATGTTGTTCATCCAATGTGCCATGCACTTACCCATCTAATGTGCCATCTAATGTGCATGTACTTACTTAATGTTCCATCTATTATGCCATGTCTTTACCCATCTAATGTGCCATGTACTTACCTTTATGTTGTTATCAATCATTTGGTATTGTATGATTTTCTTATCTTGGTTTTGGAGTAAGGAAATTTTCCCCACATGTTGAGACTTCTATTATGAGGGATATATGACAATGATGATGAAGATGAAAATGATGGTGAAGACGATGAAAACAAGGGCAATGATGATGATGATGATGATGACGATCATGACAACGGGGACAACGATTATGCTGATGAAGATGAAGATGATGATGATGAAGATGGTGAAGTTGATGATCATGATCATGATCATGATGACAATGAATATGATGATGATGTAGATGACTATGACAATAATGATGATGATGATGATGAAAATGGAGATGTCGATGATCATGATGATTGTGATGATGATGATGATGAAGCTAATGATGATGGTAATGGCAATGATTATGGTGACGATGATGATGATGATGGAAATGATCATGGTCACCATCATCACCATCATTTTCATCATCATCATCATCATGTTTATCATCATCATCTTCATCATTATCATCATCATCATAACCATCATCACCATCATCACCATCATATTCATCATGTTGATCATCATCATATTCATCATAATCCTCATCATCATGACCCTCATCATCATCATCATCATCATCATCTTCATCTTCATCGTCATCTTTATCATCATCGTCTTCATCATCATGACCGTCATCATCATCATCATCGTCGTCGTCATCTTCATCATCATCATGATGGTAATGGTGATGATGATGGTGGTGGTGATGATGATGATGATGGAAATGATGATGGTCACCATCATCACCATCATCATCTTCATCATAATCATCATTATTTCCATCATCATTGTCATCGTCGTCATCGTCGTCGTCTTCATTATCTTCGTCTTCATCATCATGACCCTCATCATCATCGTCGTCGTCGTCGTCGTCGTCATCATCATTATCATCATCATCGTCGTCGTCGCCGTCATCATCATCGTCTCTGTCGTCATCATCATCGTATTCATCGTCATCATCATCATCATCTCTGTCGTCATCATCATCATCGTCATCGTCATCATCATCGTCGTCGTCGTCGTCATCATCATCGTCATCATCATCATCATCATCATCATCATTTCCATCGGCATCATCATCATCATCGTCATCAAAGTCTTCATCATCATGACCCTCATCATCATCATCATCATCGTCGTCGTCATCACCGTCGTCATCATCATCGTCGCCGTCTTCATCAGCATCATCTTCATCATCATGACCCTCATCATCATCATCATCATCATCATCATCATCATCTTCGTCGTCATCGTCATCGTCGTCATCATCATGATGATGGTGGTAATGGCGATGATGATGGTGATGATGATGATGGAAATGATGATGATCACCATCATCTTCATCATCATCATCATGTTGATCATCATCGTCTTCATCATCATGATAATCATCATCATCATCATCATGTTGATCATCATCGTCTTCATCATCATGATAATCATCATCATGATAATCATCATCATCATCATCATCATCATCATCACCATAACCATCATCACCATCATCTTCATCATGTTGATCATCATCGTCTTCATCATCATGATCCTCATCATCGTGACCCTCATCATCGTCATCATCATCATGGTAATGGCGATGATGACGGTGATGATGATGATGATGATGATGATGATGATGATGATGATGATGATGAAAATAATGATGATGACCATAATCACCATCATCTTCATCATCATCATCATCATGTTTATCATCATCGTATTCATCATCATCATCATAAGCATCATCACCATCATCTTCATCATGTTGATCATCATCATCATTGGGCCTCCCTTGATGCTTATGGATTTGTAAATGTATTCTTCCATGATTTTCTTGGTATCATTTGAAACTCGACATTGAGTGGGAGGGTTTTCTTCATGATGTGTCCTAGAATGGCTATGAGAGGGAGTTAGTCTTGCTCTCATATAACTCATTGTTAGGAAGAAAACTCATTGTTAATGTTTTGTGGAGGTCAGTAGACTCTGTAGGAGTGAGGATAAAATATACTTCATGTGACTTTTAGAGTAAAAGTAAAATTCATTGTTGTATTCTACCAAAATTTCACTATATGAACCCTTAATTCATAGATGATTATGTTGGTAGCTTGCCAGCTTCCCAAGTGTTGTAGTTGTGACATGTATTAATGTCATATATTTTAATGCATAGATTATTGTAGATGGCTATGTTGGCATCTATGTAAATGTTTGTTGTTGAATCAATGTCATGTACTATACCCATATTTACTTTTTTGTTTTGTTATATGTTCTTGGCTTATTTAAAACATAAACTTAATTAACAATTTGGTAATATTGAATTTAAAACATGAATTTAATTAACAAATTGGTAATATTTAATTGAAATAGTTTTTATATAACTTAATTAAGTGATGCCTATAATATTCACAAAGGTAACCAACTTGAAGATTTAATTCATAACTTTTTACATACAATTCACAACACTCAACCATTAGAGTTAAGCTATTTAATTTTATTATATTTAAAGTTTTAAATGTCACATTTATAAAGTTAATAAATTAAATATAAAATATGAAACCACAAAAATGATAAATGGAAAATTATCCAACTATATAATAAAAAAATTAAAATAACAATCATAAAATATATTTTTTCTCCAAAACAATTATAAAATATATATACTAAAATAAATGATCATAGTTCAAATTAGTATAAATGCTATACTATTTGGATCTTTTTTTTCTATCATCATCAATTGACTACACAATTTTTGGTCAAATTGCAGTTTTTAGTTGATTAAATTGCATTATTGAATGCATAAACCAATTCATCCATCTCAAATACCCCTATTGTATCTAAAGTATGAAACCCCAACAACTTATACTTAGAATTCCAACCATTCTTCTCAATTTTCAATTTTTAACTAGATTTCAAACCAAAAATAATGGAAAATAAAAAGACTAAAGAAGATCAAAATCATAGTATGTTTATATTAATACAATCCATTTTATTTTTTACTCTTCGTTTCATGTTTAAATTTCTTTTAATTCTTATTACTTCTTACTAAATCTAAAGTTAATATAAATCTATATTGAATTAATAATTATAAGGTTGATAGATATATAACAATTCAATCACCCTTGAAAATGAGACATGGGATGTAGTAAGCATAGTACCTCTCATAATGATGATCAAGATATATTTCAATGTCATATACAAAAACATATGGAAACTTAAACCTGTGATATATTTGAATGGTGATGAAGACGATGATGATGAAGACGATGACGATGACGATGGTGATGAGGGTCAAGACAATGAAGACGATGATGATGATCATCATCATCATCATCATGAAGAAAAAAATAATGAACATCATGATGATGATCATGATCATGATTATCATGAGGATGAAGACAATGATGATCAACATGAGGAAGATGATGGTGATGATGGTGATGATGGTGATGGTGGTGATGATGATGATGATGATGATGATGATGATGAAGATGATGGTGATGATGGTGATGAAGACGATGATGATGATCATGATGGTGATGATGGTGATGATGGTGATGATGATGATGATGATGATGATGAAGACGATGATGTTGAACATCATGATAATGATGATGATGATTAACATGATGATGAAGGCAATGATGATCAACATGATGACGATGGTGATGTGGATGGTGATGATGAAAATGAACATAATGGTGATGAAGATGATGATGCTGAACATCACAATAATGAAAATAATGATGAAGCTGATCATGATGGTGATTATCATGATGATGAATACGATGACGATCAACATGATGATCATGATGATGATGATGATCATGATGATGAGGGTCATGATGATGAAGATGATGATGATGAAGACGATGATGATAATGAGGTTCATGATGATGAAGACGATGATGATGAAGGTGATGATGATGATGAGGGTGGTGATGATGAAGACGATGACGATGACGACGATGATGATGATCATATTCATCATCATCATCATCATGAAGATGATAATAATGAACATGATGATGATGATGATGATGTTGATCATGATGATCATTATCATGAGGATGAAGACGACGACGATGATCATCATCATCATCATCATTATGAAGACGATGATGATGATGATGAAGACGATGATGATGATGAATACAATGATGACGATGATGATGATGAGGATGGTGATGATGATCAACATGATGACAATGGTGATGTGGATGGTGATGGTGATGATGATCATCATCATCATCATCATCATCATCATGAAGACGATAATAATGAAAATCATGATGATGATGATGATGTTGATCATGATGATGAAGATGAACATAATGATGGTCAACATGATGACGATGGTGATGTGGATGGTGATGAAGACAGTGATGTTGAACATCACAGTAATGAAAATGATGATGAAGACGATGATGATGGTGATGATGAAGACGATGATGATGATGAAGATAATGATGACAATGAAGATGATGATGATGATGGTGATGATGATCAACATGATGACGATGGTGATGTGGATGGTGATGATGATGATGATTATCATCATAATCTTCATGAAGATGATAATAATGAACATGATGATGATGATCATGATCATGATGATGAAGATGATGATGATGAAGATGAACATAATGATGGTCAACATGATGAAGATGAACATAATGGTGATGAAGAAGATGATGTTTCACATCATGGTAATGATAATGATGATGATGATGATGATTATCATCATCATCATGATGACGATGATGATGAACATGATCATGATGGTGATGATCATTATGATTATGATTATTATGATGATGATGGTACCTGATTATGATTATGATGATTATGATGATGATGGTAATAATGATGATGATTCTCTTGATGATGATGATGATGACGCTCTCAATGATGATGATGATGATGATGATGATGATGGTGCTAACGATGATGATGATGA
This sequence comes from Pseudotsuga menziesii, assembly GCA_001517045.1. Lineage (NCBI taxonomy): Eukaryota > Viridiplantae > Streptophyta > Pinopsida > Pinales > Pinaceae > Pseudotsuga > Pseudotsuga menziesii. Next base: position 302,162 of record LPNX011231142.1, on the reverse strand, counting down.
AGATAGTGATGATGATGATGAAGATGATGGTGATGTTGATGATTTTAGTAACTCTTTTTTTTAAATAAGATAAAATAATAGGTCTAATTAAATATTTACCTTTGAATATATTTCATCATCTTCTTCATCCAAGTCACCATCTTCTTCATCCAAGTCATCGTCTTCTTCATCCAAGTCATCATCTGTATCATCAGATCCATAGTCAACATTGTAAGGATTGGCCATATCATCATTGTCATCTAAGTCAATTACGCTCATCATGTCATTGTCGGTATAATATTTATGGGCATTGTATGCTACATCATTTGATTCAACTAATTCTTGGACATATTCTGTTGGATCATCATCATCATCTAACTCATGTTGATCATGCTCTTCATCATCGTCTTCTTCTTCCAGAGAACCCTCTTCATTATCATCATCTAGGTTATACTTTATCGGCCTTGCCCTTGGATCGTGTCTCATAACAAATGACCAGCCCGCTTTACCTAGAACCTCTGACTAAAATACCAGTTCACATTGGCTTGGAAGAACATAGGGATCCATTCCTGACTCAAACAACCTTATATTTACCATGGTAAATCCATTAGCATGTTCAGTAATAGTTATATCGGGATCACATTGATTCAACCATAACCTGTACCATTTGACAACAAATAGAACTACCTTGAAGGATTTAAGTTCACACTGTAGAATATCTTCCAAATACCCATAGTATCGATTTTCTGAGAGTTATGGATGTCTGTCACTTCTATATGAAACATTGGTCACCTCAAAGAGTGAAGATATCCCACAATATGATGTTTTCTTTATTTCATCCAATTTTTTGATGTGATATCTACAACCATTGCATACCAGCCTTATGGTGTGTTACTTGCAACAAGCAATACATGAAAAGATTACATAACGATTCAATAGTTATGCAAAAATACATGGAAAAGAACACATCTACGTCAAAATGTAATTTGTAAAATAAAATATTTAGAGTGATTGAGTAATATGCTTGCCATTTTATCTTTTAAACCATATGCTAAATCGATTTCCCTTTCTGTAATATTTATAGCTCCATTGTGATGTGTTGCTTTTACCAATGAATCCACACCTTCCCATGATATTCCATGACCCGATTGTTTGCATCGTTCAATCCATACCTTCATCCAATCAAGATTGTTTGCAATGTATAAATGAATTGCATCCCATTCTCAACCAACTACTTGATGACTAATCATTAAAATGAAAGACAGATGTAAATTTTCTAAACAAAATATATGCTCTTAATTGATGCAATAACTAGAAAATGAAATTAGAATATCAACAATATAATAAACATCCACTAGCTAATAATTACCTTTCACCTTCCTATATCTACCTTTCCCCTTCAGTTGCTCCCCTTCAAATTTTTTATTGGAGTCTGGATCACAAATGCGACGTAAATTGAGCTTTGATGCTAAAATAGGAAGATATTCACTAAGATACAACATTTTTTGGTATACCATATATCCTTCCATCATAGAACCCTCAACATGTGCTCGTTGTCTCACAAAACCCTTCATAAATTTCAAGTGCCTCTCAACCATCCACATGGACCTTGAGTGCATAGGTCCACACAACTCAATATCCTCAACTTGGTGTATTAGGTAGTGTTCCTGTGCATTAAAAAATTCCGAAGGTAGATGCTTCTGCATTTCACACATGAGATGAGAAATTTCTCTCCTCCAATACTTTATATATTATTTATGGATTTATTTATATTTCAACCATCTCCAATTGACGCAAACCAATAACGATATTTAAGAACAAAAAACATTAAATTACATATCATGAAATAGTGCGCAAAAAAAATATAAATTATATGGAGAATTAAAGAAACACTAAGCACAAGCAACTAATCGCTAATTACCTCATGTATTTACCAAGATTATATATAACTTGTTTGACATTGTTGTCGAATTTGTCCAGGAGATAGAGAGGTAAAACATACTGTATCAATATACAAACCACGCCATTTATTAAACAAAGAGTATACAAACAAGAAAAACAAAATTTATGTAATAAAATGAAAAAAAATAAATGATATGGACATAACAATAATAATTACCTTGATGAATACGTGACAATCATGTGTTTTGACCCCCGCAAAATCACCTTTTTTGTTATGATATTATTCAAGTTCGCACAAAATCCAATGGGAAATTTAATTTTCCGCATTACTTCTTTGACAACATTGCTTTGCTGCTCCGTAAACATCCATGGAATTGAGTTTATATTAACTTGGTCTCTGTTGCTATGAAATTGGATGACGTCTTTCATTGCATGGTTGCCTTTTTGAATGAATTTGCAAGATTTCACAATTTTATCTTTCTCCCTCCTTAGCTCCAGTAGTCACCATAATGTTTCAGTTGCATTCTTTCTAATATTCATTGTATCAAACAAATGAGCAATTTGTAGTTGCTCATAGTAGGGAAACCTGCTGAATTGTATAGAATAACTTTTCATTCCTCGTGAAAGCCCATTAATGCCTTCATGATCATGATGGACATCATGAATATTATTTTATAAATAAATTACATCATAAATCAAATATGGAAACTACAGTAAACAACTCACAATAAAAATTAAAATACATAACAATTCATATACGATGATCCATACGTACCATGATGACGATTTCTATTGTATTGCATTTTTCAAAGGTGAGGTGTCATTCTCCATGGTTTTAATGCAGTCTCTTGATTCCCATTGAAAATATTTTTTTTGGTTGTTCTATACCTGTGATTCTTAGAGAGGAAATTCCTATACTCATCAAACACCTCCTTTCTTAAGCTTTTTAAGTGACGATATTTTATCTTAGGACCACAAACTGGACATGCAAATTTACCCTTTGTCTAAAGAACTACAATATATAGATATGGAATATCTATGTCAATTATAATTATATATAAACTATATTAACTACTTAATATAATTAAATGTAATTAAAGCGGAACTTAAAAATACAAACCACAAAATTGGGCTAACCCAGGGGCATCGTGTATTTTCCATACAACCATTGCATGGAATTGAAATTGCCTTTGTTGTATTGGTCTAGATACATCAAACATAGTGATGCCATTCCATAACTTCAGTAGCTCATCTATAAGAGGTTCGATATATACATTCATATCTTTGACTTGGAACTTACCTGATTGATTTTAAGTACATATAAAATATATAATTGTGAGAACCATTAAGATATATAAACCATGCACAAGATAGAAATGAAATTAGGAAACATAATACGAAAAATGAGATGCCACAACTACATTAGAAATAAAACAGTTGTAGACACAAAATACCTGAAATAATCATCGACAACATTATGTGCTCCCTCTTTATTGACAACCATGGAGGAATGTTATTGTTGATAACAAAAATAGGCCACACGGTGTAAATGGATTTCATATGTGAAAATGGATTAACACCATCTTCTACCAAAGAAATCCTAAGATTACATGGTTCTTATTTAAAGTGAGGCCACTTTTCCTCCATATCCCTAAAAGTAGAACCATCTGTAGGCATTCGAATAACATCATCTTGACTTGTATTCCTGGCATAGTAATCCATAAATTGTGCTATGTTAATTGCACCTGAACAGTCGTTGCAAACATGGAATGATGGGAATATAACGAAGAACCTTGTGAGGCACCTTTTTTGTTACTTGATATGTTCAATATCTACTTATATGACATTCCAGACATTCTGTTGCAAATTCATGCTGATTATAATATATAACATGGTCATCGGGGCATGCATGAATTGCTTGATAATATTAAATTGAGCACATATATCTGTGGACAAACACACAACTCACATGATAGATCACACAATTTACTCAGTTATTGAAGAATGAAATAGTGAAAAAATGGCTTGTAGTTGTGAATTCTTTTCATTAATCAAAGAGTAATTAGATTGATAATTATAATGAAGTGCAATGGCTTTAATAGCCACAAGCAATTTGAATCCACATGAGGAAGTTTGAATTGATTAGACTCTACTTGACTGTAGGTAACCAATACCTTGTCTAAATCACTATCGGAGGACTCAATAGTTAACTGACCTTGTCTAAACCATAACTGGAGTTCATTGGAGCTCTAAAACATAACTCAAGTGTTACATTCAGGGTTGACTAAGGTTAACTAACAGTGGTAGGTGAGAAATGCGCCCCACATGTGTTCACTCAATTAAACCTAGCACTAACTGAATGTAGAGGACTAGAACTGAATGTAACTAACTCCTAACTTAGCTTGACTAGTCATTAACTGAAGTGAACTAACCTTGGTTGGTTTTAGCACTCCCAGTGGCTTCCTAAATTGTAGGGATTGGTCTAGGAGGCTCCTAAACTGATGCAATCAAGTGCAATCAGTGGCAGTGAGCCTCAAGTAGTGTTCCCCACACTTTATTAACTGAAACATCTGCCCCAATTAGGTCAAGTGGACTCAATGGTGTTAATGACTATAAATAGACTGGATGGACTCCCGATTTAAACATATGACCAAATTTGGACAAGGGAGGATTAATAATACTAACACCCCCCTGAATGCTAACTTGGAAAATCTGTGGACCTTGGTAACTAAGACCATAGGTCACCCATTACATCAAGTAAAGTAAAGTAACTGCTCAAAAACAAGGTGCTGGGGAAAAACCACATGGGAAAAAATCCCCCCCTCTAATTAAGCAGGTAGAATCAGGATCAATATGGTTCTTCTGTGCACAGGTATCCTGGGGCCTGGCATGTGAACATTTCCATCATTATGTCTGGAGGAATATTCCTCTTTGGAATAAGAATGATATGCTCAACTAAATCAGAAATATAGACAGCTGTCGGATGAAGACTGGACCCATGTAGAGCAACTGAAGTCAACTGAAAAGTGAGAAAAGGTTCTTGAGAATTCAGAGAATGTGAGGAATACTCAAGAAACTGATATGTTTCATCCATGAACAGAAAACCATGAGTGGTAATAACAGCCCCAAGTGTTAGGAGTAGGTGTCCAGGAGGATGCAGAAAATCTTCCTCTTTACTAGTTCTGTGAGGAGATGAGCATGTGATCAATGGTAGAGAAGCACTGGGACTGTTGAGAGCGAATGATTAAGCTCCATAGTCTGATATAGCTTCTGAAATATATAATGAATCACATAATAAAATATCAGCAACCTCATATGAGGAAACTAACACCAAATCCCCATCAGCAGTTTTGAAGAGAAAGTGCGGTACTTGATTTTTCACACCGGAATTGGTGAGAGTAGCTACAAGCATGACTGAAGGATTTTGGATTTTAAAATATGAACCAAATAATATCAGATAAGAAATAAAATCAGATCTAAATAGGTTCAAAATAGATCCAAAACTATGAAATGGAATCAAATCCCCAGCAGCAGTTTTGTAGGAGACTTGCGGTACTTGTTTCTTCACACCGTTGATGAGAACAGCTACAAGTGGTACTGAAAGATTATGAATTTGATATATTAAACCAAGAAATATCAGATAATATTTAAATAAGATCATATCAGATCCAATAAGGTTAATATCATATTCAAATAAATGGTTAACCGAGACGGTGGATGCACAGCTTTCTTCTTCTTCAAAATTCTGAATTTTGGTGCATGCAATCCTGCAGGAATTTGCTAGAAAATATAGATCATGGGGAGCGAATGGATCACTCTGGTAATCTGATATTTCTTCCAAAATATCCAAGGTATCACATATTTTCACACCAGAAGCAACATTAGAGGGAGAAAAATCAAATTTCTCTTCACTTTCGGAAGCAATTACTAGTAAATTTTGCACAGAATTTAAAGGAAAATCACCGGTGAATGTTTGCATGGAAGTGCAGCAGAATTTTTATTCAATATCAGAGATTTGAATGTCTTCTTATATTTCATAAATATGAGAATATGAGATATTAGAGATCTCATGAACTTCCGAAGCATCAGGAGAAAGAGTCACTGCATGGAAACTGTCTTCAATTCGAATTGACTGCGTAGAAGCTTCTGCTTCTTCTTCATCTTGAACAACTTCATCAGAGAGAGTGGAAGCCAATATTTTTGGATCAAGGATGCTTATGGTGCTGTATGTTCTCTCCAAAGTGCTATCATGATCCTAATAAATCATTTCAAAGGTTCTGTCCAATCTTGTCCAGAGTTCCTCTGGATCTTTAGTAGATCTACTGAGGTAGGGCAAGCTAGGAGAAAGAGCCAGTTTCATTATTTCACAAGCTACATCCTTTTCATTTAGCCAATCATTTTCACTCTCAAAATACTTTCTACCGAATCCATAATACACCCAAAGGAGACCTTGTCTTTTCAGAAATATAATCATCTTCACCTTCCATTCACAATAGTCTGAGGATTGGGTCAGAAGAGGAACTGATGAATTCATTTTGAAGTTGTACCTGCAAAAAAAAATTGATCCAGTAGGAGATCTGAGGAGGATAAGTGCCTTGTCCATCGAGGCTCTGATACCATATTAAATTGAGCACATAGATCTGTGGACAAACACACAACTCACATGATAGATCACACAATTTACTTAGTTATTGAAGAATGAAACAGTTCAAAAATGGCTTGCAGCTATGAATGCTTTTCATTAATCAAAGAGTAATTATATCGATAATTACATTGAAGTGCAATGGCTTTAATATCCACAAGCAATTCAAATCCACATGTGGAACTTTGAATTGATTAGACTCTACTTGATTGTAGGTAACCAAGACCTTGTCTAAATCACTATCGGAGGACTCAATAGTTAACTGACCTTGTCTAAACCATAACCAGAGTTCATCGGAGCTCTAAAACATAACTCAAGTGTTACATTCAGTGTTGACTAAGGTTAACTAACAGTGGTAGGTGAGAAATGTTCCCCACATGTGTTCACT
>LPNX011231142.1:275523-295001 GCA_001517045.1 Pseudotsuga menziesii | reverse complement strand
TATATGTGATGGATTATTTTACATACCTTAGCATCTGTGTGATTGATATGTTTGAAAGACCATTCATAACCTTCAAGTTCATTATCAACAATACAGCAGAGATAATACTTGTTTTGGAGCCTTCATAATGGGGTTCATTTCCCTTATCGAGAAGAGGTATATCGTGAACATCATCAAAGTCATCAATATTTTCATTATCATCTCCATCGTCATCATACATTCTAACATTAAATGAATCATGGATCAATGTATTTGTATCATCATCTTCAATTACGTTATCAGTATGAATATCTTATTCAATATGATCATTCACTTGTTCTCCATTAAACATAGACGATCCATGATCCTGATCCAAAACTTGTTCTGAAAGCACTTCCTCTGGACGATATGACGTAGGGTGTATTTCCTATATAAATACATGAAAACATCAATAGATATAATTTAATATAGGAAATATTAAAATAATACATACATTTACCAAAGAAAAGAATATAAAAAACTTAATAGTGCTAAATCTACAAATGGACCATATTCATTCCCCCCTCAAGATGTCCATGTTCCCTGCAATGTTTTGTGGCTGTTGAAATCAATATTCTTCTCCTCTCAAATCCCCTGCATTGAGTACATGGACAATAACATTTACCATCACCCCTTCGTTTCGCTGCATCCCGTAGTATAGCAAGCAATTGCCTATTGTTTTTGTTTGGATCAGGAATATTTCTATTTGACATTTTGTCACAAATTTTGTGAATGAATACTATCGAAAATCTTAAAAAATCAAGTTCCATGGATCACAATTTTCTCAAATGAAGGTTTTTCGAAGAAGAAAAAAATTCCCACAAACTGTCTGTCGAAGAAAAAAAAAATCTCGCAACCTCCCGTTGAAGAATAAAACAATTCCTCAAACCGTCCATCGAGGAATAAATAATTTTTGCAAACCATCCGCCACTTCTATAGCAAACATTTCATAATGTTTAAAAATGTTTATATTTATAATTCGTCAGTCATCGAATATCCGACGATATGAACCTAGTTACTGTTGGAAATATGAGTTTAAACTATTTGAAATATGTCTTTATATTATTTCAAAAAATATCCCAATGACGTCGAAAATCCGACGACTCATCCTCCAAGTGTCGTCGAAATTTTGACACACTATTGTCGGATATCGATGACTCATCCTACATGTATCGTCGCAAATTCTACACACATCTTTCGCATATTCGACGAAATAGTGTTGCAAAGTGTCGTCGAAAAACCTACGCTAAGGACATCGGAAATTCGATGATGCTTAAATAAATCGGAAGGTACAATACTTTTCATCATTTCAAACCAACAAAAACGTACTTTACATCGAATGTCATCGGATTCTATCGTCTGATTTTGGGTTCAAATCCTATTGTGAAAGAAGAAATTTATCATCCATGAAAAAAATATCAATCATGTGGATTTGGCTCAAAATGGGTGTTTTACTCGTGTTCTTTTTATCAGACCTAACCATTTTCAATTTTTTAACTCAATTTTTCTCATTGGAGGGCTTTTGTTGGTGTCATATAGATTCATGGGTGAAGCTGGACATTTCTGGAAGTTTGTTGTACAGAATGCTATGGGCTGCTCTGATTCTTGATATTTTGAGGAGCTTTATGAGTATTATACTACGGATCAGGTATTCATTTATGTTTATTTTTTCTACTCAGACTAAGACTAAACACTTTTCTTCATTTTGTTCTAACTCTTCTTGACTATTATACATTATAAAGGGTTTCTTGTTTTGAACTTTTGGCTCAATTCCTTTATTCCTCCCTTTTTATCTTCCTGCGCTGTTGATAGGCTAAATTTATACTCGAGTAACACTATTCATTTATTCATTGTATTCCAATTCTTCCTGACTATTCCTTTTTACAATAATTTTTGGGTCATTTGTGACATGAATATAATTTTATTACATTTCTCTCTGTTTCAGTTCTCTTTATTTTTAATGAATATTGTCTTCTTATTTTCTTCTAGAAATTATCGGGAACATGTGATTTCCCAACCTGGGATTTTATATTGATTTGAGATGAATTAATTGACTTTGTAGGCTTGGCATATTTGTGACCCAGAAGCAAGTAAAGTATTTGAAGCACTAAGGAGAGCTGGAGTATAGCTGGCAGTAGTTTCAAATTTTGATACTCACCTAAGGCATTTATTGTAGGCTCTCAAGTGTGAACACTGGTTTGATGCATTGGCTGTATCAGCCAAGGTATTCACTCTAACTTCTTGTTCCCAAAGACATTCATATGCATCTATTTGTTTCAAATGTGTATTTTGTTGCTCAAAACCATTGCTTATATTATTTTATAATATATTGTTGTATAGGTCATGAAATATTTACTTTGTAAAAAAAAAAATTCTTCTTCTGGGGATTTGGAATAGGTGGAAGCAGAGAATCCCAACCACACAATATTCTGGAAGGAATGTGAATTTCTATGAGTAGAGCCATAGGATGCAGTGCATGTAGGAGACGATCGTCACAATGATGTTTGGGGTGCCAAAGATGTGGAATGTGATGCTTGGCTTTGGGGTGTTGATGTACACTCTTTCAAAGAGGTAAGCCTGCAATCATTTTTTCAAATTATTGTATCTTTTCGGTTCTTAATACAATCAACAATTGTAAAGACATGAGAAAATTGACTGCAGGTTGCCCAAAATATTGGTGTAGAAGTATGAAAGTAATGATACTGACATGGATCTGCAATACAATTCCAATCATCAACATGTATCATATTGGGTATGTATTGTTTGGTCCTATAAAACACTCATTGTATTAGGAAAATCAAATCTTAAGAGTATGTTCATCATGATTTATGCCATTAATATCTGGCAAATCTAGGGAAATTTGAAACCAACTTTATTCCTTTTTCCATGACTATGTGAAGGGACACTTCTCTTTCTGAAACAACTTATCTTCCAGACTGTAAAGAGAAATGTACGTAGAAAACAACAATTCTTGGAAATCACTGAAACTAAATGAACAACTAAATGATGCACAGGATTTATAGTAGAATGAGCATGTACAAGGAGTATCGTGCGAAGTAATTTTTTCAAATTTTGTTTGTTTAATTTTCCAGGACTAGATATTTTTTGTGCCCAGGTTCAGTTGATTTTTATGTCTTCCATTTGTCCTTTTCTGTTATATGTATATTGAACTTCCTGATTACTTTCCTATTGCTTAATGACGATGTACATATGTTTGTTTTCCCATTGGTTAAAAATTAAATTCAATATCTGTGTAGATTTGGCAGGAAACCCAAATTGCCCTACTACATTTACAAGAGTGCAATAATTTTTCTGTTGAATCAATGGTTCAATCTAGAGAAACACATTGTATTTTAATCTTGGTGATATTGGTAACTTGTTCCATAATTATGAAGAGTAGTCAACATGAAGGAAGCTGCTTAACACCCTTATTGTGTGGCTTTTTGATAGGAAGTAGTATGTAATAATTGTTTGTAGTCTTAACAATAATCATTTATGTTAGTATCAAGGTCATAAGTAATTAGTCATGACTATGAGTGAATTCCAATCTTAAAATAGGGAAAGTGTTTTTGTTAGCCAGTGTAGTGTCATATCAACATGAGTTATGGATAGATGGAAATTGGTATTAAGATATAGAGGTTTAATAAGAGAATTCCTACAAAGGGCATCCTTAGGACATCAACTCCCCATGTATCAGTCTCAGATAGGTTCAGGCAGGTATCAGGCAGGTATCTTCTTGTAAATTCACTAATCCTTGTCAATGAAATTCCATTTTATTTCCTTCCTCTGGTTGTAATGCCTTTCCTATTTTTGGAGATGTAATTTGTTTTGAGGTTATTAAGGTTATTGAGTTTATTTATGACTTGTTACTTTTGTTCTTATGAGTACTCTGCAATTATCTCTCACTTCTTTTGTTTAGTCTACAAAGTTGATTTTATATTGAGGAATAACAATGTCATTGCCTAGTTGACCAATATTTTTGCATCCTTTTAGATGTTTCAATTTAAGTGTATTTTCTACTTAATTGACTACATCTTAACCTATATTTTGTTGTGCATTGCTCCTTCTCTTAACATATTTTTTCTTTAACAATTAATGCATCTGCTATTGTTGTAAATATCCAGTTTGTGAGTGTACATAATTTACTTATATATGCAGGTTCAACAAGAACTACAAGCTTTGTTGGGAGATGTTGGGAAAATTTTCATGCAATCAAAATTGAGTCAACTACATGATGTAAGTTATTTAATATAACTAAACGGTTCAATGTACTTTCGTCTTGTATATATATGTATATTGCATTGACACAAGCAAGAAAATGAAGGCTGATTTCTGCTCGATCTCTCTGCACTGTGTTGTTTTTCTCTATAACATTAAAGATACATTTATTTCCTTTTGTATCTTTGTTATTTCACGTAGTTCTTCATGTAAGTGCAATAAATTTTAAGATTTATACTCTGTTAACAACTTAACACATATATTAATGCTTTGTACAAAATTACAAATATCCTGTGACCTGAGCTGGAATCTGACCGTTAACAAATATTACTCTATTATCATATTTTCCTTATATTTTCTTTGTGGAAGCTTGACTAATCTCTATTTTGAGAAAATGCCATGAAGATATCATATGTTTTTCTTCCTCAATATTTATTTTGGAGAAATGTTCTATGTTACACATAAATTCATATAATTACTAAGGAAGAAATGAGCTAGCTTAATGCAATCAGTGCTACAATAAGTCTTGAATATGCATGAACAGATACATTGTTACCATCGTGTCTAAGAAGAAATCCTTTGGATTTGAATTGAGCACATACCTCATAAAAGTGGTTTTCTAAAAACATGGATGTAAAATCCCTTCAAATAAATACTTGTAATGTAATTTCCAAAGGATGTATAGTACTGAAACTGTAGGTTGTGCTAGATGTCTATATAGTGGCTCAAAAGCAGAGTCTTGCAAGCTCTAAGCTCCCTCTATATGTTAGTATAACTGTGAGGGTTTCTTGAAAAATAATCTTCTTATAGATTATTTGATTTTTATTTTGAGCTTGTAAAGTTAAGGGCTCAAACATAACTCTAAGCTTAGTAGCCACCTTTGTTTGCCATGACTTGAGAGGTCCACAATAATGGAAAGATTTTTTTTTTGCCCATATCTCGGTAATCCATCTTGAAAATTATAACGCCCACTGTTATGTTCACTCCACATGGAATTTTCTATATGCCCTTCAATTTTGTGCCTTTGTTAGGTTTAATATTGCATCTTTTTCAGTGTGATTCAAAATAGGATTGAATTGTATATGTTCTAAAATTGTGGATTCTTCCACCATTGTTTTTATATTCAGTTAAAATGCTAATAAAAACAACATAAAATTTCCTTTACTATTAAAATAGGGAAAACCAAGGTTTTACTCAGAGTGGGTCAAATGGTATTAGATGTTAGAAGAACTGAGGTATTGTGAAATTTGAAAAAATTATTCAGTGCAAAGTTCATTCATATATTTCTCATAAATAATTTCTTGCTTTATGCAATGCTACCATTGATCTTCAGGCCTTATGGAGAGGTATTTCATGTTCGTGTATTTGTTGGTCTTCTGGTTCTAAATGTTTATGGATTTTGAGTACACATGCTATTTGTTGGAATTGTTTCTTTTTGCCATGTTAAATATTGTGAAATTACTATGTACGTTTTGCAGTTATTTGATTTCTCTTTTAGCAAGCACAAAAATTTATTGCTTAACATGTGTTGTTTATAGGTAACCTTACTCTTAATATTTATAACAAAACAAGGAGGGAGGCTGCTGCAGTGTGGATACAGAAGCACGTGCGTAGATATAAAGCTTAGAAATCTCAGAAGCACGTGTAGTGCAGATACAGAAGCATGTGCATAGATAGAAAGCTCAGAAAGTGGGCCATTGAGTATGAAGAGTCTGTTGCTGAGGCTTTCCATTGAGTATGAAGAGCCTGTTGCTGATGGTTTCAAGCTGTTAAGTATGGTTTTGAAGCTTCTGTGGGATCTAAGTATGGATTAGAAACCAAGTACAAGTGGGATGGTTTAGCCATTGTAATATTTTGAAAAGTCATCGATGTACTAGATGAGTTTCATGTAAAGTTACATGGAGATAGTTTTGAGAAAACTCATATTTATTGTAATACTTGACATTTCATATAATATAATTTGTGCGGTTTAAAACTTATATGGTTGTGCTTTATATTATTTATAAGTGTTATAATTAACTAATTAATGTGACATTGCATAATTCACATGTGTATTAGATGATGATGAATAATGTATGATTCTTTCTTTTATTTAAACATAAAATCATATTAAAAATTTATATTGATTAATAATGGACACCATTAAAACTACTAAAATATAATAAACGCACATAAAATGACTAAAAATGACTAAATTAGTGACCAATAAATGAGATTAAAGACCAAAATTCGCATATAAAATGACCAACAATTGAGAGATACGTGACCAATCAATGAGATATAAATTACCAAAATTCGCATATCAATGACCAAAAAGTAGTTTTGGTGGCTAATTTCTATTATGCGACCAAATTTGGTCATATTCTGGTTTGTCATGTGGTCATTAATTTGGTCATAAATGTGTTCATATATTTGGTTATTGATTCAGATATATGACCAAATTAATGACCAAATATATGACCAAAATAAAAATGACCAATTTTGGTCGCATAATAAAAGACCATAAATTAGCCACTAGTGATCGCCAAACCAAAAGTGGTCATTGATATGCAAATTTTGGTCATTTTTTTGGTCACTAATCTCTAATTTTCCACTAGTAGAGGAAGTAAAGAAGGATGAATACTCTAGTGAAAAATATGTATTGATCTCTGCTATAACATGATTAATCTCACAAGGAAATGACACCTATCTAGTGGGCATTGGTTCCTCCAAGCACATGGCAGGTTATAAGGACTCACTCTCATGTATTGTACAAAAGGAATCTACACAAAAAGTAATTCTTGGTTATGATTCCCAATACCCCATCAAATTAATGCGAGAAACATCCTATAAGTTGGACTCTAGAAAGTCCATGAAGATGAAATATGTCCTGTATGTCCCAGGAATAAAGAAGAACCTTATTTATATTTCATCCTTAGGCAAGAAAGGCTCCAGAGTTGCTTTTATGGATGGAAAATTTATCTTATGGACAAAAGGAAAAACCATAGATGATGCAGTAGAAATTGGATTTGAAGAAGGAGGACTCTAAAATTTAAAGGGACATGTAGATTCAACATTAATGACCAATAACATAAGCCCATGTGAGCTATGGTGCAAAAGGATTTCTCATATTCATTACAAATCTTTACCAATTGTGAGCAAGGTTGTGACTGGTCTACCAAAAATTTAGATAGGTCATGAAGGAGTTTGCAAATGATGTGCACAAAGAAACAATACTAAGAACCCTTATCCAAATAGTGACAGTAAAGCAAAAGGGATATTAGATATTATACACTCAAATATATGTGGGACAATGCAAACCACTTCATTAAGTGGGTATGTTTACTATGCTTCTTTTATTGATGACTATTCCCGCAAGACTTGGATATACTTCTTGTAAAAGAAGGATGAAGTGTTTGAAAGGTTTAAGGAATTTAAGGCCCTAGTAGAAAACATCTCAGAAAAGAAGATAAATATGTTGAGGTAACATAATGGAGGAGATTTCACATCAAATGAATTCAATGAATGTTGCAAAGAAGTTTGGATTAAGAGGGAGCTCATCGTTCCCTATAATCCACAACAAAATGGCATGGAAGAAGGAAAGAATATATCTATCATGTAAGTTGTGAAAGCTATGATGCATGATCAAGATCTACCGATGTACCTATGGGGAGACGAAGCCAGAACAACAATATATGTACATAATAGAATCTCCCACAATTCCCTTGGGAACAATACTCTAGAAGAAATGTTTTCAAGAGAAAATCCTAAAGTAAGTCACCTAAATATATTTGGTTGTCCTGTATACATACACATTCCCAAGGAGAAAAGATCAAAGTTAGATCCTTCAAGAAGGAAGGGATTGTTTGTAGGATATAGTGATCAATCAAAATATTATTGAATCTATATCTGAGGATACAGTCAAATTGAACTTAGAAGAGATGTCACATTTGATGAAGATACAACCTTTAGAAAGACAAAGAAATAAAAGGAAGATGAAGAGGATCATGAAAATCCCAAAGCTGCAGAAAGTCCTAAACCAGTTATGAACAAAGAAGAAGATTATATGCCTAAGGATCATGATATGAAAGAACCTTAGTTACTTGAATAATTACCAAGTCAAATGATTTCTCAAAAGAGAAAACCTGCATATCCTCATGTAGTAATTGAAGAAGAAAAAAGACATGGTGCCCCATAAGGAACCATCCGAGAAAGAAAGAAGCCAAATCCATACCCTAGTTATGTGGCTTTGATGTGTGATCTAGTTGATAAAGAACCAACATGTTTTGAAGAATCAATAAAATAGAAGGAATGGGTTGATGCAATGATTGAGGAGTGCCAATCCATTATAAAGAATGATGTGTGGGAAATAGTACCAAGACAAAAAGACAAGTCAGTGGTATCCTCAAAATGTATCTTCAAAACTAATCACTCGGCATATGGTAGTATAGAAAAGTACAAGGAAAGGTTTGTATCTTAGGGATTATCTCAGAAAGAGGGAATCGACTATGAGGAGACCTTTGCACCAATGGCTAGGTACACCTCAATCAGAACCATCCTTGCCTTGGCATCCAACATGAAGTGGAAATTGCATCAGATGGATGTAATTAAAGACAACCGTTCTAAATGGCTTGATTGAAGAAGAAGTATATATCAAATAACCACAAGGATTCGAGACTAATGATCAGAAAAATCATGTATGTAGACTAAATAAGGAATTGTATGGGTTAAAGCAAGAACCCAGAGCATGGTATGGAAGAATTGATGGATTTATAATGAGCTTATTCTTTACCAAAAGTAAAGTAGATTCCAACCTCTACTATAAAGTTGACGATGATGGGATTATGATATTACTACTATATGTAGATGATCTATTCTTGACAGGTGAAGATAATCCCATCATCGAATGTAAGAAGAAGATTGCTGCAGAGTTCGAGATGAAAGACCTTGGAATGATGCATTACTTTCTAGGTATTGAAGTATGGTAGTATCCAGACGAGATTTTCCTAAACCAAGGAAAATATGCAGTGGGAATCCTAAAAATATTTGGAATGATAGATTGCAAGGTTATGACTACTCTAATGACAACAAGTTTGAAGTTATTGAATTAGTATCCTTCAGAATCAGTTTATGCCACTTTATACAAACAGATGATTGGTTCTTTGATGTACTTAACCAATACAATACCAGATATATATTTTGTTGTAACACCCTAAATCAATATATGGTGAATCCTAAACATAATCACCTTATTGGAAAAAAACATGTAATGAGGTATCTAAAGGGAACTTTAGATTATGGTCTCATATATGCATCTAATGGTGATATTAGATTACATGGATTTACAGATCCATATTGGGAAGGAAGTTCCAAAGATCGAAAAATAACCTTAGTGTGTTGCTTTAGTCTAGGATAAGGCATTATCTCTTGGTTCAGTAGAAAGCAAACCAGTATTTCAGTTAGCATGACAGAGGCTAAATACATTGCAGCATGTTCAACCTATAGCGAAGAAGTATGGCTTCGAAATATGTTGGAAAGATTATTTGATGTAGAGATAGATGTTGCTGATATCCTTTGTGATAATAAAAGTTGTATCAAGATGACATAAAACCTGGTGTTTCATTAAAAGAAAAATTATATCGAAGTTAGATATCATTTCATCTGGGATATGATTCAAAAAGGAGCTATAAAGCTCAAGTATGTTCCTGTAGAGTAACAAGTGGCAGATGTGTTAACTAAGCCTCTATCTCGTGTAAAGTTTGAATACTTTCAAGATAAGATTGGTTTACTCCAAAAGGACCTCTCTCTAAAGAGGGAGTGATAGTATATGGAAGAAGGATGCAGTGGTGGTAGCTCAGTCTAGATTAGGGTAAGTATGTCTAGTATTGTTGGGTCGAAAGGGTTAGTAAGTTAAACAATGCAGGTTTATCCTAGGGGGATTAGTATGTATGGCTAGAT
The DNA here is from genome assembly GCA_001517045.1 of Pseudotsuga menziesii. Classification (NCBI taxonomy): domain Eukaryota; kingdom Viridiplantae; phylum Streptophyta; class Pinopsida; order Pinales; family Pinaceae; genus Pseudotsuga; species Pseudotsuga menziesii. The sequence continues at coordinate 284,828 of LPNX011231142.1, read as the reverse complement.
CAGTTTAACCATAGTGGTTTTATAAACTAGGACAAGGTTTGTTGGTCCCCAAGAAGTTCCATCTGTCTAACTAGGCTTGTTGGATCGAAAGGGTTAGTAAGTTGGACAAAATGCCCAGATGGATATACCAGAGAACTCACTATGATGCTAGTATGAGATAGTTATAGGACGATATGTATCTTCAATATTGTTATACTAATGATTGTTGAGATGTTTCCTTCAGTATTTTTATACCGATGATTGCTGAGATGATTGATTCAGTATTGTTATATTGATGATTGTTGATATTATTGCTTCATTATTATTATACTGATGATTGCTAAGATGTTTGCTTCAGTATTGTTATACCGATGATTTTTGAAATGTTTGCTTCAGTATTGTTATACTAATGATTGTTGAGATGATAGTTTTAGTATTGTTATACTGATGATTATTGAGATGATTGTTGATATAGTTTTGGTGTTGTTACACTGATGATTAGTGATGGTTGAGATAGTTTTAGTGTTGTTACACTGATGATTGTTGATTGTTGAGATAGTTTCAGTATTCATATACTGATGTAACAGGTTCAGTATTCTCATACTGATGATTTTTGGTGATCCTTATTCAGTATTTCTATACTGATGATGATGCTTGATGTTGATGGTGATGATGATGTTCCAACATCTCTATTTTGGTAATGCAGATGATGATCTAGCATTATAGATGATTTTGTTTTTAGCACTAACATGCTAATGAGGTTGTTGTTGATGTCTCGGTATCTATATACCGATGTTGTAGATGATGTTTTAGTATCTATATACTGATGTTGCAGATGATGTTGCATATGATGTTTTAGTATCTATATACTAATGGTGCAGATGATGTTTCAGTATCTATATACTGATGTTACAGATGATGTTTCAGTATTTACATACTGATGATGCAGACAATGTTTCAGTTGTAGATGATGGTTCAGTATTCACATACTGATGTGGAAAAAAGTTGATTTAGCATGCACATGCTAATATGGAAGAAGATGACTCAATATTCACATACTAATGTGATAGAAGATGATTCAGTATCCACATACTAATGCTATAGAAGATGATCCAGAAGATGATTCAGTATTCATATACTGACGTGACAAATGATGATTTGGTATCCACATACTGATGCTATAGAAGATGATTCAGTATTCATATACTGACGTGACTAGTGATGATTCATTATTCACATACTAATGCTACAGAATATGTTTGAGTACGTACAGAATATGATTCAGTACTCACCTACTGAGATTGCAGAAGATGATCCAGCTGATATCAATGATGAAGATGTATGATGATGTTCCAAAAATTCCTATGACATATAGAGACTCACTAGTTAGTTGTACAATTGTGGTAGCAGTTGCTACTGTGGTTGAATACCTTCCTGGTTAAGAGGGAGTGTTAAAGTATTGTAACTTTGGAAGATATTCCAGATGTATTGATTGTGTTCCATATTCAGGATATGAGTTTGGTATTGTAAGATTCATTGAAATAATCAATGTAAACCTTCAGATCTAAGTTGATTCAATAGTACCCAAGTGTCAATATAATAAATGTTATTTTTTGTGTCTTTCTAGACAAGTCATCCTAGTTAGTTAGACAAGTCAACCCTACTAGGTTCTAGGTCAATTCAACTAAAGAATATAAAGAGGGAGGCACTCCCCTTCATTTGTACACACTAACTCAAGCAGTTTTACAAGAGAGAGAAGAACAAGTGCGCTAGAAAGAAGAGAGAAGAAGTTGTCTAGGATTTACACTACTTTGGTTGAGTTTTATACTAAGGAATATTTGTAGGGTTTTCACCCTTGTGGTTTCCCCGAGGAAAATATTCATGTTCTTATGTTTATATGCTTGCTTTTCTTTCAGTGATCTTACTAATGATAATTTGTTTTAATATATCATCTAATCAAATTAAGAAAACTTAACACATATGAATCCTCGAGCTCTAGGAAGGACAAACATCAGAGGTATGACAAGGGAAAGTGCTCCTACTGTAAGAAAGGAAACCATACAGAGAAATAGCATATGAAGAAGACCACATATTATATGACATAAATCCTTGAGAAACACGATATTTCCCTCCCTGAAGGCGCAAAGAAGGTTTACTCTAGAGACAAGACTGAAGATCATGATGAGAGATGCCATCCACTGGATGTTGGTTTTTCAAAATCACATGCTTTCCTGATTGATTCAGGAGCCTCCAATCATATGGTTGAATCAAAAGAATAATTCTCTTCATTACAACTTACTGATGGTCCAAGTATTCACATGGGTGATGACACTTAAATTAAAGCTGAAGGAAAGGGTTCAATCAAATTAGAGCATGGAGTGTTCAAGAATGTACTCTAAGTGCCCTCCTTAGCTGCAAATTTGTTATCTGTATACCAAATGGTACATACTGGCTCACCAAGCGAGTGGTATTTAATCCTGACTCATTCAATATCTCAAGTGGGAAGCTTATAGTGAAAGGTGTTGCAAACCATGCCTCTAAGGCATATGAATTTCCACACTTTCTTCCATACTTAGATCCAGTGCACTCTCAGCTGCCATTTGAAAGGGAAGGTAAAAATATTCTACCTAAAACTTTTGCATAGATAAAGTTTCCATTAATTTTTCATATTCAGAATCCAAAGAAGATGACAAAGTTGACACAATTTATATAATTAAAGATGAATTTCAATAGGATCTATATCAATATATAGTCCCTACTCCCAATCCTAGGCCTAAGTGGGCTCAAAAGGTTATTGAGGCAGCCTGGAACATCACTAGAGAGACATATGACATGAGAAGAACTAGATCCCAGTTTTAAAAATAGATTCTTTGTGCTACGTCAAAAAAAATCACTTCTTCCATAGAGGTGCAACAAAATCCTAGAGACATGTTACATGATGGTAAGGTCTGATCAACAATTTTTCTCATTGAAGAACAAATTGGATCATGTCACTCTTCCTTTAGAAAGAAGAGACAAAGGAAACATTAATTCACATGCACAATACTAGGAAACTATTGCACACAAGAACCATCACACTACATTATTGCTCCACAAAGATGAATATTGCAGAAATATTTTTACAAGTTTTTCCTCAAGAAGAATTTTTTTTCTAGGTATGAAATACTGATCCTATTTTTCCCTACTTATTTTGAGGGGGGGGTTCCCATGAGGTTTTACCCATTTCCTTGTTTTTTATGCAGTCATTTTTATTCACTTAGATTGTATGGGTGACTTTTGGCCTTAGTTATCAGGGACTAGGTTGTCCAAAGTTAGGATTACAGGGGGGTGTTAGGATTAATTAATCCTCCATTTTCTCACTTATTTTATTTGTCCATTTTCCTATATTAGAGGTCATTATCACTATACTAGTTTATGGTGGACACTACTACTCACCACACCTGTTTGCATGAGCTTAGGAGCTCCATGAATCAATCCCTATATTTTAGGAACCTACTTTGAGTGCCATGAACGCTCTCCATCAGTTGACTCCAGTAGATACTTAGTTATGTCATTTATGCGGCGATTCCCATCAGTTAGATAACTCTCATTCATCCTAGTGCTAGTTTCCATGATTTAAGGGAGAATGGGTGCATTTATTCACCTACCATATTCATTTAACTAGTTGTGAACTATTTTAGTGAGCTCCAAATTCAGTCTAGGTTGGTAGATTCAAATGTTATCTTAGGCATTTTAATTCTCCTATTTTTACTACCATTGTATTACATATTTCATATTGATTAATGGAATGTAATGTTATTCTTCCAATTGTTGGTCTCATGTATGTTTAATTTGCCATGAATTATTGATTAGTATTTACTGGATTTCTCTCTCTCTTCTACAACCTTCTTTGCTAATTGAATTCATGCAGGCCTGAAAATCCTATGCTTCACAAAATTTAACAATAGGTACTTAGATTAGGCATAAATGAGATCAAAGTGTTAGGCCTTCAAAATGGCCCATTTATTAGTTTGTGGAAATGAGGTTGCCACATCCTATGCAATGGTAGATTGTAGTGATTTGATTAACCAATCCAACAACAACTGAGTTTGTATCTTTATTTTGCACAATTTACAATGCCTACGCCACTTTTGTATGTGGTTCATTATGTAGGTAGATGTATTCTACCTAAATTCTACGAGAATCTTGAGACCAAGGTCATGGAGAATTGGAAACTAAAAATAATTGATAAAAATGGTGGTGATTGTCCCAAAGGTGCCATGGGATTCCCTCAGTAAACTCACATATCATTTTGTAATAGTTCCTATGAGAGTTCATCTATGAGGAGGAACACCATATATTGTTGGAGGAACACCATAAGTGGAAAGACATGATATGGTTAGCGGTATCGTCTCCTTGTTTCCCTTCAAATTTAGGGATGTCATAGGGGAGCTTGTTGGGCATATGTGGCTATGTTGGATTATGTGCTATGGGGTCATTAATCAACTTAGCTAGCCATGAAACGTATGTTGGTATTAGTTATCGCCATCAAAAATTGTGTATTTTTTATTTGAGGAGGATATATGTGGGTATGTGGAAGTTATATCTGTCTCGGATGTGAAGAAGAGGATGATGTGTGGCATTCTACCAAAGAGGGATAACAACGGGGGGTATTTCCTCTCCACGGTGGAAATAAATTGATGCATATTCCATAAGAGGATGAAGAAAAAGGATCTAAACTTTCTCCAATGGGAGAAAATGAATCAAGTGAGTGACCTTACTCAGGGGATCATATCATTATTTTCTAGGATCATATAGACTAGAGTATATCCTTCATGAACAACAGGGAGAGAGTTGGAAAACAACCGTCAAGAGAGGGGAGAGGTCCTGCAATCTACAAGACTTCCTTGGGTGGTTTTGTTCCTCTATGGTGGAATTATTGTGAAACAATTGAGTGTGATGCTATGAATAAACACAATAGAACAAATTCAAAAATTTGTCAACCATAAAAGATGTAAAATGATGCAAAAGTGAGTGATATGTGCTATGTGGGTTTATTGCAAGTGATCCCACATGTAGGTTCTTTTTAATTATGAGTTTGTATTTAGAAATAAAATAAGTGTAAATTCCCTAAATAACTAATGTTATTCCTCTCAAATGTAATTGGGCCTTCCAAAAGCACAACCACTAGTGACACTGGGATCCACATAATGACTGAATAGTGAAGGTAAGAAAGATTTAGTTATATTGGTGATGGGGCCATGTTCCAAAAAGGATAGAAACACTTCCCAACAATAATATGTGACTTCATGAGTCAATTTCACTCACAATTGCTCCTCGATGATATCCTAATTTTTTTCCTCAAAGATACCCACGTCATGAGTGGATTAGTGGTTTGGCTTAAGCAGTATAGTGTCACCCCCCTACAAAGATATGAGTGACTCTTAGGGGGGAGAAGGGAAGTTATACTTTGGATTTGACATTCTTGGGCACCATGCCTTCTTATCTTGGTTATCCTTTGACACTTGCTGATAGTGAGATTTGATACTACCATATAATTCATGCAATATTTCAAAATCCTAATGAAACTAGATTGGTGGCCATATATTGGATGCCTAGCCCAATCAATCCTACCTAACTAAAACATTGTTTTGTGACCTCTTGTAGAGGATTTTAGTTGGTTGGAGATGTTACAGATGTTGATTTTAAGGGTCCAAATGCGATTAAGGTGTGTAAGGGAGGTATTTCATTATTCTGTTCCTTTATGATTCATTAAGATCACAAGTAATGCGAGGTGAAGAGCATAATTGGATTGGCATAGATTTTATATCTCTTAGCATGTTCTAGTGATGTAAACACAAGTGAGATAAGAAAATTGATTGTTGAAATTAAATAAAGAGATTAAAGTAAATGCAAACAGATATTTGACTTCAACTCTAAAAGATGCTAATGGTGCTTCCAAACAAAATGATAATGAAGTGAAAGTGTGAAATGTAGGTATTTCACACTTCTCCACCTTTTCTGATTCACCAAGCTCACAAGAAGTGCGAGGCAAGGAGAATACTTTCAGAGATGAGTGTATTTAGGTATTTTCCTTGTGTACAAAAGTGGTTTTCCACTACTCTAACAAAAACACGCAAAGTAAAAAAATAAGATAAGGTATCTTGAATACTAGTGACAACAATGAGGACCAATGAAAGCCTCAAATTTAGTTACCTAAGTAGATTTCGAGGGAAGACTCCGTTAATTACTAATCTTGGGCTAAGTAAGATAATAACTATAGAAAAATATAACTATTGAAATTTAGTTACTTTTGGTTCATCATTGAGTATCCATTGGAGCTACAAGATTGTACAAAATTGATAGAAAGAAAAGAAAAAGATACATTAGCATGAAAAATACAGAGATAGACGTGTAGTAGCATGGGAAAAAGTAAGCACAAATGTGCAATAGAGCAATTAAAACATGGCAAGGTTGAGCAAATAGTGATCAAATGATTGCATAAGCGAAGGCTTGATTAACTGCAAAAAGGGAATAACTATCAAAGGAAAATGTGCTAGAGATGCACTCCCGGAATGGGGCATCATGATGCGTGCAACTATGTAAACAACAATTACATCCAAAAGGTGGCTGAATTCTAGGAATGAAGGGTATGAACCTCTTCTCCTACATAAAACAAGAACCATAGTTAGTTATTCAACAAATAACAACCCAGTTAAGAATAAATGAATAAAAATGAAGTGTGGTTTCCATAAATACTGATGTGGGAAATTATGCACAATGGTGTGCAACCTCTCCCACTTTAGGTGAAATCCTTTGAGGTTGTTGACAATGCCTAGAATTTTGTTACTAAATGAAAATGTGATAACTCCAAGGTGATATTGTAGGCTCTTGTTAGCAAAAAGAACAAAATAAAACCAAGAAAAATAACTTGAAATAAACAAAGTGAATGAGGAAATGTAAACCACAACAAGAGGCCAATCCTAGAACCACTTTATATTACCCAATGGTCAATAAGTTGCATGTAGTGTCACCTAGGAGGTGTGGGATTCAAGGGAATCCAATAATATCTTGTATGAAGGTTTTTTTTGTCCAAACTAAATGCTAAATAGCTTGAAGAACAAATGGGAGAAACACTTTCCCCTTGGAGTAAGGTGGAAAGGGAGGTCGAAGGATGCTAATATGTATGGGAAGAGGTGAGTTATGACGAAGCTTAAACACAATTCCAACACCATAAACTTTTTCTATTTTTCTCTACTAATATGCATTCCCATGGATTCTTTTTATAGGCAAAGAGGTGCCCAATAAAGAACTAGATCCAAATGTGAACCTCATCACCTCATGAACTAGCTCCAAGGTACACAAAGAGACTATTCGCTTCTCCCCCATCATATGAAGAGACAAGTTCAATTTTTTGTTGGTGAGGATCTTCATGATCCTTTAATGCACAACTGATTGTTGAGATCCTACTATTTTGACAGTCGTACAGATCTTGAAGTGAAATCCACACTAGGATTGCACATATAGAAAACTAATAAAACACACATTATTGCAAATAAACATATATTTAGCCATCCAACTTTTATTTTGACTATTTTTGGAATTTTTTAATCATATTTCTTTCTATATATTGATGACGATGTCTTAGATGGTCTACATTCTATATATTGATGATGCCTTACTGCAAGATTTGAAAAAATTTTGCATGTGTGTGAAATTTCAGCATTAATAATTATTCCCCCTCAAAATGGTCTATAATTATACTAGATAGGTCTCTAGGGTGGTGACCCCTTTATCTCTCAAAATCAATTCACACAAAATCTAGTGTTGTTCAACATTGTTTTTTCCCTTCCTAAAGAACTTAGGAAGGTGGATCACTGATATATTTTTCAATCTAGTCATACTATCTACTAGAATACTAATATATATAAAAATGAGGACTTGGTTGGTTGATTTTCATGTTCCTCCTATTAAAATTTAGGATTTACGAATACTCATGTACTCACACTATTATCGATAATGTTTCATCCACTTTATTTTCCACTATTATTAGAATATGTTGGTAAAATAGGAACAAAACCTAAATTTAGGTTTAAATCTGTTAAAGAAATGTAACTGAGAAATATATCATATTTTGTATTATTATTATTGTTATTACCTTTTCCGGAGATGTTGTTCCTTCGATTAGGGATGTTATTATTGTATGTTGTCATGTAAATTATTGAGGTAAAACCTTCATTGTAAGTTGGGTTAGTAGTACACACAAAAGTATTATTAAAATGTATTTTTGAGTCTCCCAAGGAAAGTCGGTAATGGAAGCAAGGAGAAGTTGGCCTTGTTGGGTTATTAGGGCTCTTGGTTGATCAGTATAAATAGGAGAGGTGCCTCCCTCATTTGGACATTGTGAGCACTCAACCATGTTTTTTATAGAGAGGAGAAACAATCCATCATGGGGTATTCACTTAGTGAAACCATGTCATAACGCCTTCGTTCATGGGATATTAAAGAATACCCCTAATTTCACTAGATATTGATAATTACTTACAAAAATCCTTTTGTTGATCCCCCCTCCCAATACATATTTCCAATTAAAAAACCCCTGTTTTTACAATATATTCCTTATTTTTACTTGAAACCCCTTTTTATACCCCATACCTATAAACCCCCCATACCCTATTCTGCACCCCCCAATACCTACAATATATTAACCTTATTTTTCACAATTAAAAACTCCCTTTATGAATGAACATGATAGGCTATTGCTCAACAAGGTGAATCCCCTGTGCAATCCATCTAAGGAGGATGAAGTTGTATAGTCTTATTTCTTGGGTCTTACACTGCACTTAGTTGAATTCTATATCAAGGAATATTTGATGGGTTTTCCTCCCCATGACGGTTTCCCAGGATAAATATTTGTGTTCTCTTTTGTTTTGTTGTGCTTGTTATTCTTTTAGTGATCCTTTTTTTGGTATAAACAGCTCTTAAAATCTTGACAACGTCTATATTTTCCACTGCATCAGAGGTGGTGACTATTCTAGGATAGATTCAATGTTAATGGATTTTACCATGTTTATTGATTATCTATCTTCAACTCTAAATAACCTGAATACCTCGTTGATGATCATGGTCTTCATGGTGGTGAGGTTTTAAATTTATCCTATCCCAACCTCTTTCTATGTTATCTCTTTCTCCTTCATCTCAATCTTTTTTCCAACTGATACATCTTCAATCATTGTTCCTTTCATCTGCTTTATTGTTGTGATCTCCTTTTTTATACTCCTTAGACCATAATCCATGGTTAATCCTTATCTCTCTCTCTCTTAAATCTGCTTTATTGTTGTGATCTC
>LPNX011231142.1:186312-275459 GCA_001517045.1 Pseudotsuga menziesii | reverse complement strand
TGTCTTGTAGTATGTGCTCATAATTTATATAATATATTACATTTTTAAATCAAAACTTTTAGAACACTTTATGAAGAGGGGCCCGCTTGGTCATTTATGAAATTTTTCCATGCCTGGGCCTCTGCTGCTATGCCCTCAAATCTAGAGGGTTTAAGAAAATGGATATTTATCTCATATTTGGAAGCCTGGTTCCTGAACCCTTCTATCCTCGCTGGACTCAGACGCAGCCAATCTTCTAACATATGAATACTCACAGCTGCATCTGCCACTACATTCTTTAAAATTCACTTATCTATATCCTTTAACTGTTGGATCTCCTTCAACAACTGGAGCCTTCTTCTTTTATCTTTTAGACATATCTCTTTTGCAGCCATCACCCTGTCATGAACATAGCACGTTCTTAGACCATTTAGCTTTTACCAAGTGAAACAATAATAACAAAAACTGTATCAATCTATTTACCTCTTCCATATGCATTCTGAAAAATGAACTATACACAGTATTAATGCATGAAAAGAAACATGACAAGGTAAAAAGAAAATCCTACGGTTGTGCTTAAAACCCTGTATGTAACCAAAATGACAACCCTGATAGCAAAGATTATTCATATTAATCCTATTCGCATCTAAACTAAGTCGAAATCCTCCCATGAAAGCTTGAACCACATTGCCGCTACTGCTAATTGTTATTTTTTCAACATTAAGCTAGCATTATATTAGGATATTTACTGAGAGAATAACAAGTACAGCAATCAAACACAAGCACATCAAAAGAGACAAGAGACACAAAGAGTTTTCCTCGGGGAAACCATAAAGGAGAAAACCCCGCAACTTCCTCAGAGATAGAATCAGCACCAAAACAGTAAAAGCCCCAAAGCAGTAATCTTCTTCTTCTGTCTAGTCCCAGTATTTCCTTCTTCACTAATGCGCCACACTTGAGTGAGAGTGAATGATGTGTATGATAAATAGAGAGTCTCACTCTCTATTTATATTCTTCCGTTCACTTGAAGTGCACTTAATCATGTCGGCCTAACTTAACAATTACTTACTAGAGCCTACACCTTAATGAGTGTATAATAACTCTAGTGCCCCGAAACTGTGGGGACTTACACAATGACTTGACATGACTTGTTTACATTATTGATCCTCCCGATCAGAACATCGGGGCATGACAACATGACTCAAATACATAATAGAAACATCCCGGAATAAGCATCGGGTTACGATACATAAGATACATAGAAGAATACATTCTGAAGTTACATATACATCAACACTCCCTCTTAACTAGGAAGGTATTCTTTTGACACAATTTTCAGCACTGGTCTTCTTCTCTGTGTCAGCCGGATCATCTCGTCTTCAATTCATCTTCGTCTTCAAGTCATCTTTGGATCTGGATCATCTCTCGATCTGGATCATCATGGAACATCATCACTGGATCTGGATCATCTCTCGATCTGGATCATCATCACTGGACTGGATCTAGATCATCACTGCTGCTATCTCATGATTCTTCTCGTCACAAGAAGTTCTACAGAGCCAGCCCTTTTTCATGATGGTTGTAGGCCTACCCACATGTAGGTCTTCTCCCAGCACTTACATCTAACCTACTCGTCAGAAAGGCATGCCCAGCACTCACATCTGACCTACTTGTCAGAAAGGCCCAGCACTCACATTCACCAACATAATAGGAACTCAAACTACTATCATCTATGAAATGGCTCAGCACTTACAACCACCAACATGATAGGAACTCAAACTACTATCATCTGTGGAAAGGCACAACACTCACATCCACCAGCATGGTACGAACTCAAACTACTACCATCTGTGGAAAGGCTCAGCACTTACAATCACCAGCATGGTATGAACTCAAACTACTACCATCTGTGAAAAGGCATAGCACTTATAGTCACCAGTATGATAGGAACTCAAAATACTATCATCTATGAAATGGCTCAGCACTTACAACCACCAGCATGATAGGAACTCAAACTACTATCATCTATGGAATGGCACAGCACTTACAACCACCAGCATGGTACGAACTCAAACTACTACCATCTGTGGAAAGGCTCTTAGTCCTAGACTGAGGATCCCTGGTACCTCACCAAGTAGCTCCATTCAAAGAATGGCAGTAGCTCTTATATATGACACTAAGTCAGAATGGCTTAGCACTCATATCTGACATGGGAGGAACCTAATCCTTTAGCCATGACAAAATGGCTTCAGCCTTTACATCTGATCAAGTGGGAACACATCCCTCTATCACATCAGAATGGCCATGCACTCATATCTGATCATGTGAGAACAAATCTCACGGTCATATCAGAACGGCCCTCAGTCATAAACTGAGTTTTCCTGGTACCTCACCAGGCAGCTCCATTCCAAGAATGGAAATAGCCCTTATATCTGATCATGTAGGAACCCATCCTACAGTCATATCAGAATGGATTAGCACTCACATCTGACATGGAAGGAACCAATCCTCTCACCATGACAGAATGGCTCAACCCTTACATCTGACCTGCTCGTCAGAATGGCTATGAATCTCAGCACTCATATCAGTCATGGAAGGAACCAATCCTCTCACCATGATGGAATGGTTCATCCCTTACATCTGACCATGGAAGGAACCAATCCTCTCACCATGTCGGAATGGCTATGGGTATCATCACTTTCTCTGGGAGGAAGCCTCGATCTGGAGAACACCAAGTCTCTCTCTAAAGTACTCGAACTTCAGCCTAGCCAATGGCTTCATCAATACATCAGCTATCTATTCCTCCGTTGCAACATATAGAAGCTTCATTGCTCCTCTCTGCACCATATCCCTAATATAGTGATACTTGATCTCGATATGCTTCGACTTGTCATGGAACACTGGATTCTCTGACAACTTCATGCAACTCTGGTTGTCACAATGTATAAAAGTAGCATCCAACTGGAGATCAAATATATCAGATAGTAGCTTCTGCAACCATACTGCCTCACAACTAGCTGAACAAGCTACGACATACTCTACTTCAGCTGTACTCAGTGCCACACAGGATTTCTTCCTGCTAAACCAAGAGATCACACCTGATCCCATACTGAAGCAACATCCCAAAGTACTCTTCCTGTCGATGGCACTGCCTGCCCAATCTGAATCAACATAACCCTCTAGGTTAATCTTTTGATTCGCATTGTACTTGAGCCCATAATCAATTATACCCTTCAGGTACCTCAGAATATGCTTTGTGGCAGTCAAGTGAACACTTCTCGGATCTGTCAAGTACTGGCTCAAGGTGTTCACAGCAAAGAAAATGTCTGGTCTTGTGTTCATCAGGTACATCAATGACCCAATCATCTGACGATACATCGTAGCATCAACCGAGTCTGATGAAGCATCACTTAATAGCTTCAGGTTCGATGCCATAGGTGTGGCCATAGCTTTGCAGTCCATCATCCCAAACCTCTTCAGGATCTCTACTGCATACTTCCCTTGTCCAAGGAAGATTCCATCTGTACCCTGCCACACCTCCATACCTAGAAAGTAATGCATCATCCCCAAGTCCTTCATTTCGAACTCAGCAGCAAGCTTTCTCTTTGTATCAGTAATCAACCCATCTGTACCTGTCACAAATAGATCATCTACATATAGTAGGAGCATCACTGGGTTGCCATCTTCAACTTTGTAGTAAAGGTTGGAATCTGCTTTACTCTTGGTAAAGCCTAAACTGGATAGAAAGCTGTCAATTCTGCCGTACCAGGTCCTGGGTGCCTGTTTCAATCCATACAGGGCTTTCTTCAATCTACATACATGAGACTCTCTGTCATGTGTCTCAAAACCGAGTGGCTGTTCTACATACACTTCCTCTTCCACTACACCATTCAAGAAAGAAGTCTTGACATCCATCTGGTGTATCTTCCATTTCATCACTGCAGCCAGAGCAAGTACTGATCTGATGGAAGTGTATCTAGCTACAGGTGTAAAGGTTTCTTCATAGTCTACTCCCTCTTTCTGAGAGAATCCTCGAGCTACAAATCTTGCCTTATACTTTTCAATGCTACAGTCTGCAGCATGCTTGATCTTATAGATCCATTTGGAAGTGACAACTGACTTCCCTTTTCGTCTTGGGACAACATCCCAAACATCATTCTTCATGATTGATTGGTATTCTTCAATCATAGCATCCTTCCATTCTTTCTATCCTGCCGCTTCTTCATAACTGGAAGGTTCTTTATCAATGAAATCACATAGTAAAGCTACATACCTGGAATTTGATCTAGTTCTCTTTCTTTCTCTGTGATTCTCTTCTGGAGCCCCATATCTTTCCGCACCTTGGATAAGTTCACGTACCCAAGTAGGTTTTCTCTTATGAGTATTCTTCTCCAGAGGTGGATCTACAAGTCTTTGTGGTTCTTCGAACTCTCGATCTTCTTCTTGAGTTTCTTCATTCATTATTGTATCATGAATTCTGGGTGCTTCTGCTTCTGCTTCTTTAGGTTCTTCAACAGGTCTTTTTCTGGATTTGTTGTAAGCTGTGTCTTCATCAAATGTCACATCCCTACTGACGTCAATATTCTTGTATCCTAGGAAGTAGATTCTGTAAGCCTTCAAGCTTTCAGAGTATCCCACAAATATGCCCTTCTTTCCTGAAGGATCTAATTTTGTTCTCTTTTCTTTTGGAATGTGTATGTACATGGGACAGCCGAATATTCTGAGATGGCTGACTTCTGGTTTCTTGCTAGAGAAGACTTCTTCAGGAGTCTTGTTCTCGAGTACTCTATGTGGAGTATGGTTCTGTACATACACCGCTGTTCTAGACGCCTCCGCCCAAAGATGCATAGGTAGATCTTGATCATGAAGCATAGCTCTTGCAGCTTCCATGATAGTTCTATTCTTCCGTTCTGCAATCCCATTCTGTTGTGGATTATAAGGAGTAGACAACTCCCTCTTAATCCCTAATTCTTTACATAGCTCTTTGAATTCATTTGAAGTGAATTCTCCACCATTATCTGATCGAATGGTCTTGATATTCTTTTTAGTATGGTTTTCGATGAAGGCTTTGAATTCCTTGAATTTGCTGAATACTTCATCTTTGTTTTTCATAAAATAAATCCATGTCATTCTAGAAAAATCATCAATAAAAGAAACATAGTATGCATACCCGCTTAGTGAGTTTGATGACATAGGACCGCACACATCGGAGTGGATGATTTCTAGAATGCTTTTGGCTTTGCTTTCGCTGCTAGGAAATGTCTTCTTTGTATTCTTTCCTTTTGCACATCCTTTGCAAACACCATCATGTTTTGCTTGGAATTCTGGAAGACCTTCAACAGCTTTGCTTGCAATAGGTAGTGCTCTGTAATGCACATGTGCAAGCCTTCTAGGCCAAAGTTCATTTGGCTCTACCGTGTCATGGATTAAGGCTTGTTCTGGATGGCCCTTCAATTTGTACAAGCCTCCTTCTTGTTCTCCAATTACTACCGCATCATCGATTGTCTTTCCTTTTGGCCACATGATGACTTGACCATCTATGAATGCAACCCGCATTCCTTTTGCATCCAATGCTGAGATGGATAGAAGGTTCTTCTTGAGTCCTGGAACAAACAATACATCTTTCATTGTTAGAGACTTACCAGAGTCTAGCTTATATGAAGATTCCCCACTACCTTTTATTTGATATTGGTAGTCATCTCCTAGTTTCACCTTGTGAGGTGATTCATGTTCTGACAGTCTTACAAAAGATTCTTTGAATCCCATCATATGTTTGGAAGCCCCACTGTCTATAAGCCAATCATTACTGCCATGAGTAATGTTACCTGTGAGAGCTAATATCAGAACATATTCATCCTCGCTTGAAGAATCTTCACTTTCATATATGGATCTCTTCTTGGATGGTTCATCATCCTCTGCAGCATGAGCATGATGTCTTCTTTTGTTCCCCTTCTTCTTATGAGAGTGAGTGTTGTTCTTAGGACAGTATTTTGCAAAGTGTCCTCTTTCATCACATGTATAACATCTCAATCTAGATAGATACCTTTTAGGATGAGAGCTCTTACCTTTGGTGAAATGAGGATTTCTTCTTCCCTTCTTGGAGTGTACTGTGAGGGCTTGATCTTCATTTCCCATCTTCTCTTCTCCTGCTGCTATTCGAGCTTCTTCTTGAGAACATTCTTCCCATATTCTGCTGAATTTTACTAACTTCTTTCTAGCACAAATTCCTTGAATGAAAGCATCCCATGACCTAGGGAGGCCATTCAAAGTGGTCATGACAATCTCTGCATTTTCCACTTCTTCATCAACAGCTTCTAGTTGCTCTTTGATTTGAGAAACTCTTGTGAAGTAAGACTGGATAGTTTCTGCATTTTGGATCTTCACATTCTTCAATTGGTTCCTCAGGGTAATCTTCCGATTGATGTTCTTTCCTTCAAACAATTTGGTTAGGGCATCAAACATAGCTTTAGGTGTCTTGAGAGATGACACCTGTGGGATAAGATGATCCTTAATAGAATCAGCAATGATCCTCTTTTCCATAACCATCTTCTTCTTATGCAAGGCCTTAGCCTCATCTCCCTCTGGAACTGGAACCTCCTCATGAATGTAGGAGTCTAATTCATTCTCTTCCAGGACCAGGGAGATCCTATACTTCCAGGCTCAAAAGTTTTCAGCTCCCTCAAGCTTTTCATCAAGCTTGGTATGATGAGACATATTTAAATGAGAACCTCAAATGGAAATACAAAATCTTTTAGATCTTACCAGGTTCAAGATGTCGGATCTAAAACTTGAGCTGAAATCCTGCAGAGCTGGTTCAGGAGCAAACTAGGGTTTTGCTTTTCCGGAGATCTGTCCACCCAAATGCCTTGAAATTTGTTCCTAACTTCGATTTTGGGGAGTAGATCAATCCAGGCCTGGGCTTACTGAAAAATTCCTCTTCTGTAGAAAGCCCTAATTTCCGATCCTAGTGACAAGTCCAAAACTGAAAAACCTCAGAATTGGATTCTGTTTCGACAGAAAGATGCGCCCTAAGGAGGAGAGTTGTTCCACCTTACGTTTTTTGAAAATATGTGGAGGAAGGTCCACAAACTAGGAATCCCTAGTTCCCACAGCTGCACAGTGTCTTCTTCTTAGGTTAGCTCTGATACCATGTTAGTTTTTCAACATTAAGCTAGCATTATATTAGGATCTTTACTGAGAGAATAACAAGTACAGCAATCAAACACAAGCACATCAAAAGAGACAAGAGACACAAAGAGTTTTCCTCAGAGAAACCATAAAGAGAAAACCCCGCAACTTCCTCAGAGATAGAATCAGCACCAAAACAGTAAAAGCCCTAAAGCAGTAATCTTCTTCTTCTGTCTAGTCCCAGTATTTCCTTCTTCACTAATGCGCCACACTTGAGTGAGAGTGAATGATGTGTATGATAAATAGAGAGTCTCACTCTCTATTTATATTCTTTTGTTCACTTGAAGTGCACTTAATCATGTCGGCCTAACTTAACAATTACTTACTAGAACCTACACCTTAATGAGTGTATAATAACTCTAGTGCCCCGAAACTATGGGGACTTAAACAATGACTTGACATGACTTGTTTACATTATTGATCCTCCCGATCGGAACATCGGGGCATGACAACATGACTCAAATACATAATAGAAACATCCTGGAATAAACATCGGGTTACAATACATAAGATACATAGAAGAATACATTCTGAAGTTACATATACATCAACACTTATCTCCAAAACAATAGACTCTATACTATGCTCCTCATCGTGGAAAACCCTAACAGGACCAAAACATTGAAAACCTCCGTCATCCCATGAAAATAGGGTAAACGCATACAAACAATAAGGACTAGAGAAAAAACACGGGTTATGAACCTTTGTTGAAAAAGAGTCGATGGGAAAAACCCTTATCGGCAGGAAAAAACCCTATCGGCAGTCGAAAGCACTAGACATCAGGAGAATAGTCCTATTGACAGTCGCAATGGCAGACAACAAACAAACTACGGGTCCCGCGGGACTATTAAGTCTGTCGACGTCAGATACTCTTAATGCTAAGTGTCAGAGCTTCAAAACTAAGAATTTTCATAGTGTCAATGATCAAAATATCTAAAAGATAAAGGTTGGTAGTTGACAACACTAAACATCATGGGAATAGTCTGATCGACAGTTGCAATGGCAGACT
The DNA here is from genome assembly GCA_001517045.1 of Pseudotsuga menziesii. Lineage (NCBI taxonomy): Eukaryota > Viridiplantae > Streptophyta > Pinopsida > Pinales > Pinaceae > Pseudotsuga > Pseudotsuga menziesii. The sequence goes on along the minus strand of LPNX011231142.1, from coordinate 267,283 downwards.
TACAAACTACTATGGTTCCGCGACAAAATACAACCCGTCGGTGATCGAAAACTCTAACTGCTAAAGGTCGGAACTTTAAACCTGAACATTCCTGCAGTGTCGACAATTCCAAGCACTATTATCGCAGTGATTGCATATCAGTGATCAGAACCATTAACAACTAACTCCCACAATGTAGTATTGGCGAGATATAAAAGAACCATTCGAATTACTCCAAAATAAAAGGTATCGAAGCCTGGGTTAATTAAACCTTATCGGCGATCGGAGAGACTAACCACTACATCATTGGTGATATTTTAAGCTTCTTATCAATTTCCCTCTGAAATGTCAGCGGCATAAAGGACAAGCCCTCCAATCCAATCTCGAAACTCGTTTCGATTGCGATGAAAACAAGGTCATCGTCAGTCAAAATAAAAGGTTTGAGAAATAAAACAAAAAGGAGATAAAACATGGATCGACGAGAAACGGGATTGTCCATCAGGACGTTCACTGTTTGCCTTTCGAAAAGTCGACGGCATAAAGGACTAATGCCCCGGCTCATTCCTCAATAGATTCCCGATAGCGATAAAAATCATCGAAAAATCAGAATGTTAAGCTCCGAACAATAAAACAAAACTCCATAGTATTTATGCATTGGCTAGAAAAAAGTCATTTTTAGATCATTCAAATCTTGAAATGAAGGAAAAATAGTCAACCAATCCTTCGACTTCCCAAATATCAATTTTTTTTAAAAGCAGAAAAATTGGACTTCTAGGACAGATTTAAAGAAATCGAGCAAACCTAGGCTAGATAAAATCAAAAGGAGGGTCCAAAATTTTAAAAAAAAATTGGGAAAAAGGTTGCAGCTGCAACAATTAGCGACTACCTGGAAAACACAGATCTCTGAACACTTTCTTCTTTGATCAACAGACTGTTTTGACAATAAATACCAACATGCTGAATTCTTCTAGATGTCTGGATTTCCCAAATGGCAAATGTATGTACTTTAATCATTGATGATAGTCCAATTTAGGGGAAAATGGGAACCAAGATTTCAAAGTCTAGACAACTCTTTTGAGGCCAGGAATATGAGTTTCATTTTTTACCTCTGTCTTTGGGTAGCTACCAGCTTATACACCATAGGATTGTAACATATGGTAAACTGAAATATTCGTTTGTTCCTCGTTCCCATGCCATTTTTCACTTTTGTGCTTTTGGACTTTTGTCCTTTCATGAGTCCTCCTACATGCCTTCTTTCTGAAATTTTTTATTCAGGCTCCTCTATCCATATTGTCCTTTTGTGTGAGAGATGTATTGATTTTTCAGCTCACGGACGAAGAAGAACTTTGGCAATCTTATACTCATATGGTTCAATACTTTGTTTTGATACATATTGCTTTCTTAGGAGATTTTGAATCTTATTTACCTTTTGGATTTCAATTCTTGGCATGGGATCATTTAAATATAATATACTATTTACCCTGCTTCCTCTCCATGGGTCTTTTGTTGTCACCATTCTAAGACATTTTTAAATGTGAGATGGATGGAGCCTCGAAATAGTATTCCAGACCTTTTGGTCCTAGGTTATTTTACAAGGATTAAGTAGGACTTTAATGTGTTCATATCCATTTAAGAAAACTGCTAAACTAGAAGAAGTTCTTTTAAATAAATCAATAGTACACAATCTTATAATCAAATATCTTAGTTAATCCAGAATTCTGATGAACTCCATGCAACCAAAAGTTGTGCTTCTTTATTAAAATCAATCAAAACTCTAACTAAAACAAACAAAATAAAATAAATCAAAAAATAAAACAAATCAATCAATTTATTTATGTACAAGATAACCAGGAAATAAAAAATCAAGAAAAATAAGGTTTGAGAACTAAACCATTAACTAGTAAGTTCTCTTCCCACCCCTGTAAGTCTTGCAACTTGTAAGTTGAGGGGCCAAGATTTGCTGCAATCTGAAAAGGGTCTACCCATAACTGTTGAAACTTAGTGTGCTTTCCCTTTTCATCATGCGGTGATCCCACTTAAGAACCAGATCTCCTACTTTGAATTCCTTGTTCCCATCTTTATGCTTATCAAACCAACGTTTCACTATTTCCTGTTGATGCTTAAATCTTTTTTTGGCTTTGGACCTAGACTCTTCCGACTTCAAAAGATTATAGATTCTAATCTGTAGGATTTCATTATCGGTACCTCTAGAATCTTGAGCTATTATGGAAGAAGGTAACAGAATGTTGGGAGGAAGAATAGCTTCTCTTCCATAAACAAGTGTGTATGGTGTGACTCTATCATCCCAAAGAGCATTTGGTAATGCTAAATTCCAACTTCTCTGATTTTCTATCACATATTTCTTTAGGATCCTAATCAGATTTTTATTTGTGGATTCTGCCAAACCATTTCCTTCTGGGTAATAGTTTGTTGAATAATGCAACTTGATTCCTCTTTCATTAGAAAATGTAGTTAATCTAATAGAAGAAAATTAACTAGCATTATCAAAAACCAGGGAAATTGGAACCCCAAACCTGGTCATTATGTGATCTTGTAAGAAATCCATGAATGCATCTTCATTCACTTTACGTAATGGAATGGCATCGACCCATCTGGTGAAGGAGTCAGTTGCCGTCAAAATGTACTTGTGCTGCAAAGAAGAATTTCGGTTTATTTCCCCAATAATATCGATGCCCCATTGTTCAAATGGTTCTAATATGATCACAGGATTCAATGGTCCTGCTGCTTTGGTTTGTATTCCAACACACCTCTGACAGACATCACATTTTCTAACATGGGCATGCACATCCTTGAACAGTGTGGGCCAATAGTATCCAGCTATGAGAATCTTGTGTGATGTTGTATCTCTGGAAAAATGACCTCCAACAGGGCCATCATGCAATTCTATTATGATCTTCTTTGCATCTTCCTGTTCTAAGCACCTAAGAAAAAATCCATCATAATTCTTTCTAAACAATATTCCATCAATTATATAATATGAAGCTGATTTCAGACGTAATGCTCTGCATTGTTTGGCACTCTAATGCTCTAGTAAATATCCATATAGAAGGTAAAGAACTAAGTCCCAGTACCAAGAATCTGGAGCTGTGAATAAAGGACATACATCCACCATGTGTAACTCAGCTTCATTATCCCAACTGTTTTCCTCATTGTTCTGTCCTTTAGTCATCAATTTGCATAATCCTTGTCTTTTTACTATGGATTTTGGTCTGAACTCAAGATCATATTCTTGTAAGGTTTTTACCCAGTTGCCCCTTCTTTTTCCTAATTCCTTTTGTACAAATAGATATCTTACAGCTGGGTGTGGAACTATTACCTTAGTACGATTCTTAAGTATATATGGCCTGAATTGTTTTACCGCTTTAAAAACTATGTAAGCTTGTTTATCAACAGATGGATAATTTAATTCATCCCCCTGTAGACCATTGCTCATAAATGATATGGGGTACTCATCTCCCCATCTTCCTTCTGTATAAGCACTGTTGCTAATGAATCATCGGATGCAAAAGTGTACAAAATAAAATCCTTTTCGAAATCTGGACATTTGAGAGAGGGTGCATGAGAAATAGATGTATTTATCTTAGTGAATGCATTCTTCTCCACATCAATCCATTTGAATTGTACACTTTGTTTAACCATTTGTTGCAAAGGTTTGACAATTTGAGAAAAATCTGGCACAAACCTTCACACAAAGTTTATTGTCCCCATAAATGATTGCATACCCTTTTTGTTATGGGGTAAAGGGATCTATTCTATGGATTTAATCCTTTCTGGGCCTATGGAGATCCCTTTATCAGAAAAAACATGACCCAGCAGCTTTCCTTCTATGACCACAAACACTCATTTCTTAGGATTCAATGAAATAGCATATTTTCGACAACGCTCGAAAATTTGTTTCAGATGAAATGCATGTTCCTCTCTCTTTTTCGAAAATATGGTAACATCGTCTAGATAAACCACAACACTACATCCTCTCAGAACATGGAAAGCTATATCCATGGCCCTCTGGAAAGTAGCTCCAACATCAATAAGTCCAAAGGGAATTCCCCTATAAGCAAAAGTTCCCCATTTGGTTCTGAATGTGGTTTTAAGTCTGTCTTCTTCTGCTACTAATACTTGATTGTAACTAGAGAATCCATCTAATAACGAAAACAGTTCAAAACTTAAAACCATCTGTAGTATTTGCTCCATGGGTGGGACTGGATAGTTATCTTTATCTGACGCAGGATTTAGGTTTCTGAAATCTACACAGAGCCTGATTCCTCCTGAATTTTTCCTTACTGGCACCAAATTCAAAACTCATCCCGAATGTTTGACTTTGAATATAATTTTAGCATCCAACAATTTTTTCACTTCACTTTGAATTAAGGGTTCCAGCTTCAGGTGCATCTTCCTCAAAGGCTGTTGGTAAGTCTTGACTCCATCTTTAATCGAGATTACATGTTGTATTATCTTTGTGTCATAAGTTTTAAGCTCTTCATATGTCCAAGAAAACACATCTATGTATTGTTTGAAAATACTTATGAACTTATTTCTTTCACCTGGAGAACAACACTTCCCCAAATTGACATATTTGGGTTCAACTTCAGTTCCCAAATTTATCAGCTCGAATTGTAAGGACGAGCTATGAGTCTTGACATTTACTAGATTTCTGAATTTGTTGTCTAAATCAAAGATTTGCTCCAAGGTCCTGACCCCTTTAGGGATAAAGTTGCTAAATTTTAATTCGACTTGGTGTTCTTCATCATCGATTATTACTCCTTTGAAAGTCTCATCATTCATCAAACAATCCAAAATTTGTTGATCATCATCAAAAACCCGTAGATTGGTGATCATGTCTAGAACCAAAGGCCTGAAAAGCAATTCAATATAGCATATATTATTTGAAGGTACTAGCCTTGCAGCTGAGCTAGCTAGTAAATCAGTTGTTGCATTCTTTAATCTAGGAATGGACACAATATTGAATGCATAAAAATTTGTAAGCAAATCCCAAACTTCATTTTGGTACACTTTCAAATGAGATGAAATGCAGTGTATCTTATTTTGAATTTGCTTTACGACTATTTTAGAATCCCCATATAATTTCAAATTTTTTACTTTTAGTTCAATTGCTTTTTTAAGTCCTTGAACTAGTGCTTCATACTCGGCTGTATTATTTGTACACTCGAATTCTAATCTACAAGAAAGAAAATGTTTATTTTTCTTTGGATCAATCAGGACACAGCCAGCTCCTGATCGTTCCAATGTTTTAGATCCATCAAAATAAAGGGTCCAAAAACTATCTACTTCTACTGTATTTACACTACAAGCTACATCTGAAACTAGATCTACTATATTACAATCAATTTCATCATCCCGTGAAAATCGAAGGAGATCGAGCTGGGTGTCAGATATATTGTTGGCTTCTTCAGTTTGGTAATTTCTCGGTTCCAATTCAATGAAGTAATTTCCCAACACAGAATTTAATGGCTCATTCTTTCATTCTAACTAAGTAACATTGTATTTCATTTGAGGTTCTCTCACTACTTTTATCTGATTGGGACTTCCCTTATGAGGCAACCATAAATGTGACCAATCTGATGTGAAGTATCCATCTAGCCTTGCCGACTAGTCTCGACTCAAAATAAGTCCATAAGCATCAGGTATGTTAGCTACTACAATGTCGATGTATTGACATACCCTCTCATCTGCAAAAAAGCGAATTAGAACATCTTCCATTTCTCCTATTACTTTCACAGCTGTCCTGTCTAATTGAATAACCTACCAAGTAGATGGTTTAGGTTGTCCATTAATTTTTTTGCAGACTAACCATGGCATAACGTTGACTGATGATCCTAAGTATACTAAATAGTTGTGCACATTATAATTGAAAATCTCAAAAGTTAGGAGAAATGGTGGGGTTTTATACTTAGACTTACCTCCCACACTTTCTTCGACAATTTATTCTTCAAGTTGGTTGTCAGTGGGAAGCTCTTCTTCTGGTACTTCAAGTGCTTTTAACAATTTATCTTTCTACTGAGGTACATTACACATTTCAAACAATGAGATATTTGCTTATCCTTTTTAATGTCTTCCACAATATCATACCCCATCTCAGGTTCTTTGAGATTCTTCTTGACATAATCAACCTTGTCTTCAACAGGCTTAACAGGCATGTTAATTTTCTTCAGATTTTGACTTGAAATGGTAAATTCAGGTATTTTAACAATTGTAGTGTTCTTTTGTATCTTCTTCATATTTTCTTGAAGTTTCTTGATCCTAGGAAGTATTGACTTATCTTCTTTTAACAAGCTCTAACTTCTTGTCGTAACATTGGTTTCTGACGTCTCCTCTTGTTTCAAATAATATTCTTCTATATCAAACATTGAGACACAATCCCATAAAACCAGAGTATCCTCCTCTTGTTTTTCTGTAGATTGATTATCTTCGTCTTCCTCCTTACCAGTTTATGTCAATTTGGAATCCAATAATTGATTCATTACCAGTGTCATAGAATTTATCCATTGGGGGAAATTCTTCTCAGAATGAGGTTGTTGATGAAAAGTACAAAAATTATCCATGCCTACATCAGTTAAATTCATTGTTGAAGGACTGTGTGGAGGAGGTTTATGTTGACTGTTGTCTTCCCTTTTCTTATAATAAGGCTTATATGATTTGTGGGCCTCTTTTTCCTTTTCTAAATCTATCACTCTGTTGGATAACTTTTGCATCATGTTCAACATCCCTTCAAAATCGTGTGACCACTCGTCCTTAGGCTTAGTCAGTAATAAAGGTTTCTTGCTTCCAAAATTATTTTATTCCGACTACACAGGATAATTTTCTATGCTTTCCAACTCATCCTCCACCTTCTCGGCTTCTTCTTAATTTTCTGCTAATGTAGGTCTCACTGATCTCTTGGAAAACATGGCTAGATCAGGCCCAAGGGCTGAGGTATAGTATTCTATCAAAGCATTTTCAGATGGCTTATTTAATGCAGTAAAATTGTTTAGGTAAGCAGCAAATCTTTGAGTGAAATCATGTACTTTTTCTTTTATTTCTTTCTTTAGAGCACATAACCCCTTCATTAAGGTTGCATGAGTTTTATGAACTACATATTTACTTCTAAACATTCTCTCAAAAGTGTTCCAATCTGTGATTGAATTTGCAGGAAGTGCAAAATACCATGAGGCTTCTTTTCCTTTCAAAGTGTGGGGAAACAATCTACACACTACATCTTCATGCTCCCTGCTTGTAATCCTTCTATACCCAAGTAAAAACTCTGTAAATGATCATCCACCAAAATCCCTTCACCTGGTTCAAACTTGGGTAACATCTTGTCAAAATCTTGAGGCAAATAATGCAAGGGAGTTGTCAAATTTAAAGGTGACCTAGCTTTCCAAGCAGGTGGTGGAGGTGGTTGGTTTGCATTTACATTAGCCATGATTCTGAGAGGAGAATGAGGTGGTGACTGAACAGGGGTCCGACAAGGTGAACAGTAAGGTGAATCTACATCCAATTGATTCAAAGGTTGGTCAACTTCTTGTAAGGCTGCTTCTACCAGTTCTTCAAGATCCTCTACTAACACTGAGTCTTCTAATTTAGGGCGATCTTTCTTATGATACTCTCTTCTAGGTAATACAGAAATCATAGGTAATCCTCCAATTTTTTTCGCATATGCCCTAGTAATTCTCCTTAAATCATCAACCACTTCGTTATCTATAGCATATAGATACCCTTTCTCTTTATCTTCAGGAGTGGATTTGTGAAACAAACTACTTTCAGAACTGTCACCGGTGGAGTGATTTTGAGGAAGTGAGCTTCCTCGGCCAGCCATGCACTGGTGGCCCTCCTTCTAGTGCTAAAAACTGTTGAGGCCTGGAAAATCGCAGGTAACAACAGTTAAGGATTCTCCCCAATAAATGTTCCCAACTAACCCGTTACTGTTTGGTATGGGGAATCCGTCCGGTTTACGGTCCAGCTACCGTAGGTCAAGTAAAAAATTAAAATGTTTTACTGGTTATGGCCCGGTCCATCGTGTATATTTTTAGTTTTTGTGTTTAAGCTATGATTTGCAAGTGCCTATCTAAAAATGCAAAATTGAAAGAGATAACGAGGAGTGTCACAATGTGATGTGCAGGTTCTTACCTCTCATCTTACCTCTCTCACATCTAAATCACAAACAGTAAGAAACTAACTATTACTAACTAACCTATCCCCAGGGAGCAAAAATTATCAGTTATCAAAGAGTAATGTATTTATGTGCATGTATTGAGAAAAATTACAGATAGTTGTTACTTATTTCATAACACATGAACATTAATAAAAATATGAACAACAAGATAGCTTATTGTTTATGACAACCTTCATTAATCACAGTGGAAATTTCACAGAATATACTAGAGTGCATTCATAACATGAACAGAAATTCAATGAGTTAGAATGATCTCACAGTTAATGGACATAAGCTGAAAACAAAATAGTTCACATTCAACTGATCCATAGCAAAGCATTTGAAACATTCCACCAAACTTTCTCCAGCAGAAACTTGTAATTCTTTATTGCAAAAGGAAGTAGTTCTTCTTACAATATACTCTCAAAAATTGCTTGGGAAAGAAGTCCTTTCTATATCTAAGCTCTCCTATATTTGTACAAAAAGAAAAACCTTTGGGCTTCCATTTGGTGACTTTTGGGCTTCCCCAACCTTTCAGTTCCAAAATTTGTCTTGTAGTATGTGCTCATAATTTATATAATATATTACATTTTTAAATCAAAACTTTTAGAACACTTTATGAAGAGGATCCCTCTTGGTCATTTATGAACTTGTTCCATGCCTGGGCCTCTGCTGCTATGCCCTCAAATCTAGAGGGTTCAAGAAAATGGATATTTATCTCATATTTGGTAGCCTGGTTCCTGAACACTTCTATCCTCACTGGACTCAGACACAGCTGATCTTCTAACAGATGAATACTCATAGCTGCAAGTGTCACTGCATTCTTTAAAATTCACTCATCTAGATCCTTTAACTGCTGGATCTCCTTCAACAACTGGAGCCTTCTTATTTTATCTTTTAGACATATCTCTTTTGCAGCCATCACCCTATCATGAACATAGCACGTTCTTAGACCATTTAGCTTTTACCAAGTGAAACAATAATAAAAAAAGCTGTATCAATCTATTTACCTCTTCCATATGCATTCTGAAAAATGAACTATACATAGTATTAATGCATGAAAAGAAACATGACAAGGTAAAAAGAAAATCTTGTGGTTGTGCTTAAAACCTTGTCTGTAACCAAAATGACAACCCTGAGAGCAAAGATTATTCATCTTAATCCGGGTTGCATCTAAACTAACTCGAAATCCTTCGATGAAAGCATGAAACACATTGGCGCTACTGCTAATCTCCAAAACACTAGACTCTATACTATGCTCCTCATCATGGAAAACCCTAACTAGACCAAAACATTGAAGACCTCTGTCTTCCCACAAAAATAGGGTGAACGCATACAAACAACAAGGACTGGAGCAAAAATGCAGGTTATGAACCTTTGGTGAAAAAGAGTCCGTGGGAAAAAACATTATCAATGGGAAAAAACCCTATCAGCGGTCGAAAGCACTAGACATCGAAAGAATAGTCCTATTGACAACCGCAAAGATGGACAACAAACAAACTACGGGTCCCGCGAGACTATTAAGTCTGTTGGAATCAGTGACTCTTAACGCTAAGTGTTGGAGCTTCAAAACTAAGCATTTTCGTAGTGTTGGCGATCGGAAGCTCTAAAAGCTAAAGGTCAGCAGTTGACAACACTAAATGTCGGGGGAATAGTCTGATCAACAGCCGCAACAGTGGACTTACAAACTACTATGGTTCCGCGACAAAATACAACCCATCAGCGATCAGAAGCTCTAACTGCTAAAGGTCGGAACTTTAAACCTGAACGTTCCCGCAGTGTTGGCAATGCTAAGCACTATTAACGTGGTGATTGTGTATCGGCGAGATATAAAAGAACCATTCGACTTACTCCCACAACACAATATCAGCGAGATATAAAAGAACCATTCGACTTACTCTGAAATAAAAGGTATCGGAGCCTGGGTTACTTAAACCTTATCGGCAATCGAAGAGACTAACCACTACAGCATCAACGATCTTTTAAGCTTCTTATCAATTTCCCTCTGAAACGTCAACGGCATAAAGGACAAGCCCTCCAATCCAATCTCGAAACTCGTTCCGATTGCGATGAAAACAAGGTCGTCGTCAGTCAAAATAAAAGGTTTGAGAAATAAAACAAAAAGGAGATAAAACATGGATCGGCGAGAAACAAGACTTTCCATCGGGACGTTCACTGTTTGCCTTCCGAAACGTCGACGGCATAAAGGACTAATGCCCTGGCTCATTCTTCAATAGACTCCCGACAGCGATAAAAATCATTGAAAAATCGGAATGTTAAGCTCCGAACAATAAAACAAAACTTCATAGTATTTATGCATTGGCTAGACAAAAGGAAGTTTTAGATCATTCAAATCCTGAAACGAAGGAAAAACAATCAACCAATCCTCCGACTTCCCAAATATCATTTTTTTTTAAAAGCAGAAAAACTGGACTTCAAGGACAGATTTAAAGAAATTGAACAAACCTGGGCTAGATAAAATCAAAAGGAGGGTCCAAAATTTTAAAAAATTTGGGAAAAAGGTTGCAGCTGCAGCACATCGTCGTTGGGCAAAATCATTGGGATAAAAGGAATAAAATACTCTATTGTTAGGAGAATCTTTACCCACATTTCCACATCACTTACTAACCTCCCATAGGATCCTTTCCTAAATTTCTCTTCATCTTTTGTGAAATGTTGGTTTAGTTTGACTATGAACTCAACAATCTAACCTTCTATGGATGTCTTCACACAAAATAAACCGCTCTTATGACTTCATGGTTGAACCTCTATAATGTAATCAAGTTTTGTATGCTTCATTAAATTTGTATCCTCGTCTTCTATGATAGTTATGGATAATCCCTTAATCTCTTCAACCATTCGAACAAAACCACTAGGAATTCTGCCTAGAAATTTTCATAACTATCATGAGCATCATGCTTCCATCACAATTAGTTTCCTTTCACATGCTATTCCTCAAAGTGGTGAATCTTCCCAAACCACCAATATTTTATATAAATTTTGGTTAAGTCGCCATTCATACTACCAGAGTGCCATATATATAGTTGAGGATATCAACAATGGAACCATTTGTTGGATCAATTTTAGACCAACTTCTATGTAGGTGTCAAATAAGAGGGGTCAATTGTAGTATAAGTGGTCAATGTATTCAATCCCTCACAAAGGGAAAGTCTCAGCCAAAGTGTTGTACCAAGGCTAGAGAAATTACAGGGACTAAGTAGCGTGACTATTGTGATAAAAAATTGGAGAAGGACAAGGATGATGAGTATTTTAGTGGAAGTAGTGCCATCACAACCTACTTCTTCCAAACATCCTTGTAACTTGTTGATATATAATATGAACATTAAAACATATATCAAGCGTTTGATAATCCATTCCCATATATTTCATAAGGTTACACAATTCTTAATATGTGTACGATAAAATAGTTGATGGTGTTAGGAAAATATCACCTAACATTCTATCAGAATAATTAGAATAATGCACTATATATTTGATATTACATCGTGAACACTACAATCAGAAAAAGTAGAAACACACACACACACAGTATGTGTATGTATGTATAGCATAGTATCTATATCATGCTCATTTTTGAAATATTCAATCCCTTCAAGTTCAGCGATAAGCCAATAACATAGAGAAGACTTGTATTTGGATCTTGATACATAGGTTTTTGTTCCCTATCAATAAGACGTTTATTATAAATATCACTATATATCTCATGCATGGAAGCAAAGGTGTCGTGCATCAACTTGTTTATCTCTTCATTTTCAATGCTAATAGTACCATTTTCCTCCATATGATCAATTTTAACTCCATCACCCTTGCCGTTGTTATTACAAATTAAATCATTAGGAATTTTAAGCCTAGACACTTTTTTTTCTAAATACAAAAAAGTAAAAGATTTAGAAATTTAAAAAATAAAGAAGATCATACTTCCTCTATTAAGTAGCAAGGTGTGATATTCACTTCCCCTTCCAAAATCCAATTTTCTAAGCAATGTTTTCTAGAAATTGACCTATTAATTCTTATTTTGTAAGCACCTACATTTCACTTAAAGGAATTAGCATTTCCCACCATCAATATCAATAAGTTTGGGATCATTCTTTAATGTCTTTTTACAATTTCTTATAGGTGTATAATTATCGAACGTATCAAGATCAATATTTATGATGAAATTCAAGGGTTCTTTGATTCGCTGGTCCATATAAGCTAGGGAGACAAACGCACCAATACCAAGGTGGTGTTATGTGGCAATGTTTTCTATTTGAACAAAATATTCAACGGAAGCATAAGTACAATAATCATGCATTACAAAAATTATATATATAGTATTTACAAATTTTAAAGAATAATAAATTGAACCATATAGTAAAAGTAGAAAAAAATATGAATTATAATATATTATTTAATGGTGCTTTGGACAAAATAATAATAATAATAACAGCACGATCATTGATTAATCTACATAAAGTCACCACCATGAAATTTTACTTTGGCAAATTTGGTTATAGAAAAAGGAATGTCAATCTAACATTGCCTCTAACATCAATTATAACTATGAAATTTAAAAAGCAACCTGTATTGAAAAAAAAAAACACAAAATTTTACATATATTTTCTAGGTTAATGGTTTTTTTTTTCTTCAAACGAATTGATCCAATCGTATGATGATCAAGGTTGAATTGAAAAACAATCCTTCCATCTTAAACAAAGTATACATTAGAGAGAAGGAATCCTAAGTGTGTTTTTTGGTAGAAGCTTTGGATAGTTATGTCGATTGATATCCAATTCCTTAAATCCAATTCGATAGTTATTGTCCATTGATATAGAGTTTATCACGATTTATACTTTCAAATATCAACACTTTTAATTGTTCATTAAAATATATATAATCTTTATTTGAACCAATAAATAATATTATAAAAGGCTCGAGTATTCTCCTTCAAACGTTCATTAAAATATATATAATCTTTATTTGAACCAATAAATAATATTATAAAAGGCTCGAGTATTCTCCTTCAACGTGGCAAATTAGAGATGTAGAATATGGAATAAAAATTAAAAGTTATTGTCCACTTAATTTGGGGCATAAAACACTTTCAGTTGTTAAAGTTCATATAATCTTTATATGGATCATTAAATAATAATACTTTAAACCTCGAGTATTCTCTTTAAAAATTGTGTTACCTCAAAAGTATTTAGTTATGCTTATCCCATTTATGTTTTTTTATTAAGTTTGTTAAATAAAAAAAAGCTAGTACTATCTTATCATATTAATTATTTTCAATAATGATCGGATTTTAAGGTTATAATTCCATAATATGCTGACCACTTTTATAATTGTTATTAATATACTCCACTTTTATCCTTAATAATTAATTATAAAGAGACTTGTCGAATAAAAGAGCATGCGGCCTTTGTTCTTTACTATTGATTCATCAGAAAAGGTGGCCTTGTTCTTCCAACTAAAATATATCTCCCAGCATTCAGAATCATACAACTCAAAGTTCATAACATGGAATTATTTGGTTGAATCTTCGATTAAAAGTATATAAATCTGTTCGGGAATAAAGGTAGTTAATTTTTTTATTTAACGTGTAACCTTTTGCTTTTAGTGAAGTACAGGAAATTTTATTATGAAAATAAGTTTTGAATCTTAAAAGATCATTTATAAGTTATTATATAGTATATTGATAAAAATATTATTAATGTTTAAGAAAGATATAGTTATAATACTTTGAAATATTTTTTAGTTCCTTTAATAAGTCAAATTTATAATTATTTTAAGATATATTAACAATAATATTATTACCAAATTTAAAGAAGATATCATTCAAATTTGTATGGTGTTAAAGGGATTTTTTTAAGAAATTAAAATTTGAGTTTTTTAAAACTAAAATATTTTTAAATCATGTACCCAACCAACTTAAACCACTCATCCTTACCATCAACATCTCCTTGGATTAGTATTATTATTTTGAATGGTGTGTATTTTTTCTTTTACACACATTAAAAAAAGACTATATTTGTTATTCATTATGAGAATAAAAAAAATACAATACTAAATTTCTCATAGTAATTGAACATGTCAAAATTCATTATTCTCCCATCCGAATTTCTAACAAAACACCTCCGATACATATCATCCAGTATTCAATAACTCTGATTGTCTTAAGCTCGCCACCTATTTACTAAAAACTCTATTAACTCTGGTTCACTAGCACTATAGCTGAAGAAACCACTATAAAGACATACACTATCTTCTAGTAGTGATAGAAACTACGACCAGAAAAGACCATAATTTTTACCCACCTACAACTCCAACAAGATAAGCAACATGACAACCACAAGATAATTGCAAATATCGTAATCAAAAGTTATATCAAACCCCTGTCATAATATAGAAAGTGTGCATTGAGACACCATTCTTGTATCCTCAATTCTTCAAAGTGGATTGATCCTTCTACCGAATTCAAGGCTTATTTTGAGAGAGCGTCGACTTTATTATTTATCTCACTATAAAGATGTTGAAATTGGAGATTTATAAATGCTTCCTATAGTCTTCAATTTTTTTCTTTCTAGACATCTAGTAAAACCACTTGCAATCGACATTTTTGTAATACCCAATATGTAATCACTTTGGAGTCCACGACAACCTATAAAGTAGAAACATGTTTATCCCATTCAAAAAATAAAAGTCTCCATAGTGCATGAATTTCTCCTCTGGTATTTGTCCCCCTACCATGACCCATTCGAAGCTTGTGAATCATTGAATTTGAGTAGCATACCCGCTCCACACCTAGCATCATCATTTTGTGAAGCCCCAACAAAGAATCTGACTAACATGTGGGAGACAAATCAAGTATTTGTCACTAGTCTTTCATTTATGTTTTATTTTTCTTTATGATATACATTAAAAGAACCAATTGCATTTAATGTGACTCTCATAAAATTCTTTATTTTATCTTCAAACAAAATCCCATTCATGTGTTTCCATGATGTTCTCAACTAATAAACCAATAAATCTCTTTCTAATAATTTACATCCTTTATCGAGTTGTAAAATCTTAATTCAAAGGTTTAATAAACCCATTGATATGTGATCTTTAGTTCATTTTTTATATTTAGTTCATCTCTCACCTCCAACCAAACACGTTTTGTAAAGTTGTAATGGACCAATAAGTGATGCACAAAATATACTTATTTTTTCCTTGTCTTCCTTTCTTCATCAAAATTTCCCAAGTTATAAGTATCTTGTTTTCCATAACATGCCAAATAAATACTTTAACCTTTAATTGAGAGTACCACTTCTAGACTATTTTGTTTCATCATCAATATAAGAGAACATAGTTGCTTCATAGGAAACTTTGGCAGTTATCTGCCCAGTTTTTTCATTGCACAACCAAATAGTTTTGTCAACTTCATTTTTCATATGAATTTTAGCATGTTGAAGGCTAATAATATACACATTATACTCTTCTTTAAATCCCCCCTATAGCTCCAATTATCTATCCTTCTTCCATCTTTGACATCCATAAATTCTTAAATCAATATCACCCACCTGAGATAAGACATGAATCACGTTGCTTCTTAATACATTCATTAAATCCTGGAATAATTTATAATTATCATCTCCACCAATAAAAGGGTCCTCTCCTACTTTAATACACTGACGATTCCCAAGCCTCCAAGCTAAGTACTGCCCTAAAATATGAAAGAAATTTATTAGACAACTCCAAATATTTGAAACCCCTAGAATCATGTTTCTTATTGTTCTTATACATTCTATAATAGACATATGTTTTACGTATTTCTCTTTAAATACATCACTCCATAAACCAGTGTTGAATAAACCCCTCCAAAGACTTTTTGTAGCTAAAGCTTGACAAAAATATAAAACATTTTTTAGCCTCCAACCACCTTGTTTTTTAGGAGTGGTTATACTTATCCAATTTACTAGGTGAATACCTTATTTTTTCTTATTTCTCATCCATAGGAAACCAAATAAATGATGTCTTATGTTGTTCAATATGGTTATGGGTATTTTTTCCAATGATAATTAATATACTGGAAAACTTTCTAGAACTTCTTTTACTAGTATCAATATCCCTCCAAAAGAGACACTTGTAGCACCAATTCCCAATCCTCTGCTCCATTTTTTTCACAAGCCACATCCAATCCTGTTTAATAATTTTAATGCTTAATTCCACGTACATACAATATTTTAGCCAATCTTTTAGAAAGGTGTCATCAACATACTAAATGCGGCTAACTAAAAACATCATCATCAAATCCAAAAGATAATTTGAGCCCTAAAATTTCAAATTTTGTTAGTATGGACAATCACATGGGTTAAAACATTGGGCACACGTGCTATTAAGCATGACTCAACTTTTTAGCTACATGCGTGTACGTGCATGGGATTTCCCTTGAAACCTATGTGATTATCAAAATGACAAGACCACTTACTTTCGCGATGCATTGAAGGCTCAAAATGGTTGTCTTGACTCCAAATTTTGACTAGGAATCACCACATGCTTGTGAGCATTGAATAACCCCTCTCATGTACTTGGGAAACTAGTTCAAAGGTGGGAGTGTTCACATTTGGATATATATGTTTATTGGCCTTTTTTGGCATATAAAAGAAATCCATGGGAATGCATTCCATAAAAGAAAATCATATAAAAGGTATGCTACAAGAATCATGTTGAGAGCTCACCTTTCAATCCACTTCTTGCCTCATTGTCATGTCCCCTCCCCTCTGAGAGTACGCTACTACACTGATATGTCTATCCAAACTGGGGATCTATCCCCATGAACATAAATAAAATGCATTGACATTAAAAACATGTACAGATGCAAAATACATGTAAATATACAGTGGAAGCAAATTTCATTCAACACATTCATATGTTCATAATAATTCTTAAACAAATACAGTTGCAGAAATTAAATACAGAGAGAATACTTATCTTGAAAATAAGCTATCCCACAACTACCTATGTCGCTGCAACGTTCCACCCAACCATAGGCTAGCATGCTCATCAATCTCTCAGCACCATTTCCACCCCCGAGATGGGCATGATTTCCACAAGGAACTAGGGAAAAACAGGATCACACATAGCCAAAACATATCAAAACTCAGCCAATCCAATCTACATTTGGGTTTATCACGCTGCTAAGGCAGTGGAAAGGTAGAATTGCTAATCTAGTGAGCTCAACCATAGAGCTATGGACACCTGCATCAGATCTATCTAGCTTGGCATCCATAATACCTACACGCCCAACATAAGGAATTATTCCCTTCACTGCTACATAGTCCCTCGGGACATACCTTCCCTTCCAGTGCTCTTCAGGGTATACATAGAAGATTTTCCAACCCCTCTTGATCTGTTTGTGAGGTTCCTCTCTTCACTAGGTTTATCAAGCCAATTATGGGCATGTTCCAATCCTATGTATTTTAGACTAAAAAAGGGATGCATGCAACATCAAACCAAAACAAGGGTGCACATAATAGAAAAATACAACTGTTGAGCATGAAGAAAAATGTTTGGCAACCAAAAATAAAATTTCAGATGGGCGAAAACAACCCTGGGAGAGAAACTCGAATTCAGGAAATGGTTGTGGGAACTCAAAGGAAAAACCAACTTCCCTAAACTTCAAAATAGTGAATCTCTTCTCCCATTCACTGTGTAATACCAAAAACGGGTTTCTCAGCAACAGGGAAAATTTTGGGGCCGAAATTTGGCCCATGGGAAAAATTATAGGGGTCACAAAAAAATGGTGGGTGAATTTTTAATATAAAAAAGTTTTTTTGAAATTTAGTATATTAGCCCAATATTTATTAAACTCATTGTTGTGAGAAATATAATAGCCAAAACCGTGAAAGAGGGAAAAACGAATTTCGCCATGCCAAATATAGTAGAAATCAGGATTTCGCCCCCTTATTTTCGGTAATGGAGGCCAATAAAAACGGGTTCGCCTTGATTTTTCAGTAATGGAGGCCAAGGCCAACTGGTTCACCCCAATTTTCCGGTAATGGAGGGACTACCAATTAATTCACCCTTGATTTTGTGGACCAGAGGTAAAAAAATCAGGTATTTCTCCATCGATTTTCGGTAATGGAGGCTAGTTCATGTTTTGCTCATTTTTTTGCGTCATTCCATTTATGATTGGATGCATTACGTATGGATAGCAATGGGCTAGGGATTTCCCTACAAGGTTTATTAGTTGGTTTATCCTTTTTTTACCAAGCGTCTGGGTCATTACCATTGGTAATAGATATGTATTGTTCCAGTAATGGAGGAAGTAACAAATAATTTACCCATGATTTCTGGACCATAGGGAAAATATCAAGTAGTTCACCCTTTAATTGAGGGTGTGAAGCAGTTATTTCAGACCATAGGATTGGATTTAACCTAAAATTCGCATTTCTACCTTCTTTGGACATCAGTTTTCATTAATGGAGGTTTGAATGGTGATTTTTCTCTTTGTATTTCATGGTAAATTAGGAATTTTATGATTTCAATCCCAAATTTGTTAGATGAATATTTTTTTTATTCCAAAATGGTCCAGATTTAGGGAAAACGTGGAACAATTTGATAATTTGGAGATGATTTTGTCAATATATAATGTCGCTTCACCATGTAAAAATCCATAACCTTTCATTGATTTTGATTACAAGTTTATAGTGGTTGAGTGGAAATCAATTTGATGGTGGTCGAGTGGAAAATATTTGTGTTTGTTCAAATTTCGTTGCCACCTACAGTCTTTTCAGAGGTTAGTTGCCATAGAACCAAATACAATTTAGTGAATTTTATGTGTGTGTCATTCTGTCCTTAAAATTTTATGTGTGCGCGGTGTATCCCAACCAAATTGATATATTTCTATCTATTGTTTCATAATTCAAATTTTATAGCACAGTGAATATTGAATAATCCAAGTTCATATGTAGAAATCCATACACACATGTGCAGGATGCAGGGGTAAATTTGCTTGGTATTGTTCCAAGTATGGTAAAAACATGGAAGAATACAGGATGCATGGAAGGGCTTAATTGGTCTCATATTAGGTAACTCCAAGCATGTCAACGTTGATCTAGTCTATCATTTAGGAGTCCTGAAGTTATCCAATTCCTATACTAATGGACATACTATAAACAAAAGCATCTTCCATTATGTCTACGGGAGTTTTGGCTCTACAAGAGAGGCCTCTAGCATTGATGATGATTTGTGTCTAAGTTCCAAAGATTGGTACAAGCCAGTAATAGAATGATGTGGTGGTACAAAACTTTCAGCTACTTACATCAATGGATCCTTATTGCAACCATAGGCATTTGGAATGCTTAGCACCCCGTCAATGACAACATGATTTGTGTTGCTTGATGACTCTCATATTCCTCTTGTGAGACAACTGACTCCTCTGGTGTACTTTCCTTATAAATTCTTTAACTGATAGCCAATAAAACGTTATTGCATGTTAGTTGGAGGCAAATTTCTAACAATTTCTATTAATGAACTTTTCAGCCAAATGATCAACCTTGCATTGGTGAAATAGGGTTGTTCCCTACCTATTTTGGAGCACTGCATAGATTGCTCAACGCAGATTATGATGCTATATATTTCAACAGAATGTCATTTTACAAAGGGATGGTATGCCACAACTATCCTACTCCTATATCCCTTTATCTATATTCCCAAATGCTTTTGGATGTTGTAATTATTTTCCATCCATACCCACTTTTCCTTTTAACCATTATCTTTTCATAACTTTAATTTTATCTAAGGTTTCTTGCTCTTTTCTTTTTCATTTTAATGTCATATTAGCTACAGTTTTATGGACTTGTTCTGTGTAGAATCTAGATCATAGTCATCACTCATGACTCATAGAGTGATACCTTTTCCTATTTTCAAGAATTACTTTATTTTTTGTTGTGTAATCTCCCAAACCTATGCTTGAAGATATTCAAGTCCCTGAACAAAGTGAAACCCTAAAGGCACTTAGGAAGGTTTCTCACTATTACCACAACAACTCTTCTCTCACTTTAGGTCGGTTCTCTTCCAGCAAAAAGGGGGGAAACCTAGGAAAAATGGTTATGATATTCTTACAAATAAAGAGATGTTGTACTACCAATACCAGCATATATCCAATTGGACATTGGATTCAAGATCAAAGAGCACGACAGTTTGATATTACAGAGAAGATGTAAATAAGCCATTCATTGATGCACCATTATTAGTCCAAAACATTTTTTTAGATTGTACAAGAATAAGTGTGAACCCTTATACAATATGTACCATCACAAACATGAAATAATAGCAAAGAATAATGTACAAGCATCCAACAAAGAAGGAATATCCATAACATGAAACCCTATATGAAGTAAACAAAGTAAAACAACCTTCTTGTTGAATGAACAGCCAAAAACTCTATTCCTCCTAAAGATATTCAATTAAATTTGGAGGGGAACTCCACAACTCATATCATTCCTTTAGAAAATGAATCTCTCCACTATGTATATATTTTACGTCAAATGATAATGATAAAAATAACAGTAAATGGGAGCTAAAACCCTAGAAGTAGGGTGCTCCTCTTTAGAGTGCTTTTAGGGTTTAATTTAATGACAATTTGACATGTGTCACCTTGTCCTTTATGGAAGATCATCCAAATATGTGCCTCATGCCTCAAAGAATGTGTAATGTATCAAATGCACCCTTGAACATGCTTAAAATGTCCTTTTGAGGAAATCCCTCCTTTAGGGGCTGAAACTATGATTTAGGCCATAAATATCATCCCTTTCACCCTTGAAGTGGAGCTCGACTCTTCAAGAGACATTCCTTGACTATTCAAACAATTATATGGCCACATGGAATCACTTTGAGCTAGGGTGTTCCTCCTCTAGCATTTTTCCTTGCCACATGTCATGCTCTGGGGCTCCTCCATGTGGGATGTTTTGCTCATTTTTTCCTTTGAATGCATGGAATGGGTCCATAATGCCACTTTCATCTTCATAAGAAAATTTCTTTCCTTTGATGGTTCAATAATGCCACATGGAACTTTATCATGCAAATAGTTTTCCTCCAAATATGTTGAAAACGCCTCAAACAATGTATCCTTGTCCCAAAATGCCTCAAAAGGTGAAAATATTCCTCCAAATGTATGGAAGTTCTCCATTATGGTTATTTCTTTCCCTTTCTTGTCTTCAGCATGCCTTGTCGCCTCCTTGAAGCGGGAATTCAAACTTTTATGCTCATTTACTCCTTTTCCCACCACATGTCATGCTCTATAGCTCAAATAAGTTAGGGCATTCATCTCTTTAAGGCATGTTTGATCTTTACCTTGCCATAAAATTTGCCTTAGACATCTCCTGAGGTAGGGTTTTTATTTTGTAAGGCTCCCTTCCTACTCATATCATTCATCCATGTGGTTTGGGGTCACTAGGTGTAACCAAGGTACAAGGCTGCTCATTCAATGATGCAACAAAAGGTAGTGTAAGACATGTAACCATGCCTCCAAATCGGTGTCAGGTGCACCAAAGTAGAATTTCATGATGAAATGTATTTGGAAAAGTCTCCATCAATACCTTTTAAGTCTCTTCCTGCAACCTGTGACTGCCTTTGAGCACCAATGATATTTTGTTGTGTTGATGACTCATGAGAGAGGAAAGGCTCATGAAAATGTGAAATGAGCCATGCATTTTCAAGGGATAACAGGTAGATTCCATGCTAACAATGTTATAAATATGTACTGGTGGCTAATTGTATTTGATTGTAGTAGCATTTAAACAAGACTTGGAAGATTCACATTTGAGTGGATGTAGTTGTCCATGCTTTAGAAAATGACCAAGACATGATAGAATCCACTATCAATCATGAAATTTCCACATTGTCTAGGTGTTCTCTATGAAATATAGGTCTGTGGGTAGCTATCCAGGATTGTTGATCATTCTTCAAGTTCTTGTGCTCACTTACAATGTCATTATTCAAAATGAAAGGGTGGGTGCAGTTGTTTAAGTTTCATAGAGATGCATATGACTATACTATTTGATACTTTGTAATCTATTGAACTGTCTTTATATGATTTTGTTGATACTCATATCTCAAAGGTGCTTGCATAGGTAACACCACATTGATTGGTATTCACTGTTCAAAGCACATTGGAAAACAACATTCATGGGTCAATAATATGAGCAATAGCAGATGACAAGAGATGCTTAATATATTTCTTCCATAGTCAACACCAACATATGTCTTGACACTTAACTTGGCCCTTGCAAACTACAGTGACTAGAAACAATTCCTTTTGCAAGATACAGACAAGCCACTGAAAACCAAATATCCACAATGGATAATAAAATATTGTCTCTGTAAATTATCAACTTCCACTATTCCGTTCCTCTGTCTACTCTTTCCACTACTCTGATCCTATGTATACTCTCAGCATCCACTACTCTGGTCCTATATATACTCTCAACATCCACTACTCTCCTTCTCTCCCACCACTTCCAAACTCCATAAGCTAGCTGCTATTCAACCATGCACATATTTCCATGCCATATTCCCTCCCTTTAACCATGCTTACTTTTGACCTCAAGATTTCCCTTTCTGATTAGTATAAGCTTCTCCCTGGACTCAACTAATTGCAATTAAGTTATTAACTTAGATGATCTGACAACACAAACAAATAAACAAGCCTGGTGAAAATATTTCAAGGGATACACATTTAAGGTGTTAAAAAGCAACTATAAATCAGGAGCTTTGCTATAAAACTGCATGAGAAAGAGATGGCGAGCAGCATTGTATCATTAACTTGAAGATATATGAGATATTTATAAATGGGATTCATGTTCTCGTGATTATTTATATGGGTGGAAATATTACATTTGGCTGATTTAACTAGTATCTTTTATGGTTTACCTTGATTTTTTTTCCCTCAGGTTCTGTGATCACAATAAAATTTGTTGTCACTGATGCGCTACCTTTCATCCTATTTTGTAACGCTAACACATTATTTCATGTTTATGTTTCATAATCCAAAAAACTCCAGAAGTACTATTCTTTTACAATATCTATTTCTATTAGATGTAGACACTAACTTACGTGTTTCATAAACTAGTTACGAGTGCATATATGCTTGCACATGTGATTTTATTCCCTTTCTATATGTCTCTTTAATATGGAATATTTTGTTGGCAGCATCTAAGAAGGCATGGAGATATGCTTGAGTGTACAGCAGGAGGATACTACAAGGCACATGGTCGATCTAACGATACAATGAATCTGGGTGGTATCAAGGTATTTCTATACTTTTTATACCATTCTACATTCTTGTTTATTCTCCCAGCCATTGTAACCGAGTGTACTTTGAGTCCCATTGACATAATTTGGGCATTAATATAATTTCTCTTTCTTTCTTCTTACTCATAATCCTTACCAAGATCTTTGTTTCTAGCTAGTGTTCTATGGCTTTTGATTCAGGATTAGACGTTGGAATGAGTTATAAAATTCAATTTCAGAATGATTTTCATTTTAATTGAGTAGTGTTCTCTTTTAGTTTCAATTATGCTAGATATCGCTATGTTCAGCAGGAAATTTTTTTATGTGTGGTAAATGATTGGTATTTTACAAACAAGTGTGATTGAGATTGAACGTGTTTGCAATAGAGCTCACGACCAGATATCCTAAACTATTGCTATCAGCTTACCATCTTCGGGAGGAGGGCCAGAGCAACTTGCTATAGTGGCAGTTCTAAAAAATGGGCCAGATATTAGTGTGGATACACTAAAAGAATAATTGTCAAACGCATCTTAAGGTGAACTTTAATCACCTCATTTCTTTAAACTTAAAAAATTTAGTGAATGCATCTTATATACAAACAGAAGTTGAGTGGGATTAACAGTTAAGAACATGTGTTTCTTTTTAGAAGGTCTTAGGTTCAAATCCAAAGGGGTAGGGTATGTACACCTTTGTAGACTTTAGCAGTCAAATCCCTTTGCTGATGGGATCCCTTTTCCCAAAGACAAGGAGTCTCATACACCAAATTGGCTTGGCAAGAACCTTAGATTAGAATGAAAGGATTATTATTATTATTATTATTATTTTATTATTTTATTATTACAACATTTCAGAAGTTTGCTATTAAAAATTCATTTGATAAATTTTCAGGGATTCCTTCTTCTTCTTCTTCTTCTTCTTCTTATTATTATTATTATTATTAAAGTAGAAGTTTTCTATTATGTTGATAAATTTTCAGGGATTCCTTCCTTATGGATTCCATGCATGTCTCATTTCTCTATAATTCATGTGTAGGTGAGATTTGTCAAAGTTGTTTCGGATTTCCCTCGTACAACATCAAAAAAATTAATCAGAAGAGCTTTACGAGACCAGCTTAAGCAGGAATTATCTAATCCTAGAAGCAAGTTGTGATTAAAGGTTCATGTGCTTCCCTATTGTTACTTTGATCTGTATTCAAATAAAATTTATAGTGAACACTTGTCTATCCCATTCAAGTTCAATAGTTGGCATAATTGTTTTCTAGAAGCATCGTTGTTTCCTCTAGTAGACTATCTTCTTTTGAAAGCATCAACATGCTTGTATACATCTGCAAGCTTGCTATTAGTTTTTCAAATCACACGGTATACCTATCATGAGAAAGGCCTGTTTATGGATATCTTACTTGGATCTCAACAAAGGCAGATATAAAGGAGTTGGTTGAAAAGTTATATGGAAAGAATGTCTCATAACTTACCATGAAATTGGCATTAAACATTGCCAAGGTGGGAGGTTGCAATGTTGATATGTTAAGCTTACCAAATTTATGTCATAAGTACATTGAGCAGTGGGTTTTAAAAGTTGTCGCTGGTTCATTAGCTTTCCAACTGTTTATCCTGGGTTGAATATATATATATATATATATATATATATATATATATAACGATTCATTTAATGATTGGTCTCTTAGCAATTTCACAACATAATTCCAACATATGCACTAGAAGAATGGACGCATGAGTAGGTGCAGGTGTTAACTAGGTGTGTGTGTGGGAGATAAAGATTCAGCATGTCATAGCAACGATTTTGTAAAAACACTGAATGATATTGCAATTGATGAAATTCCTCTCATAGTAGAAATTACACGGTATCTTTGTATATTTTGGAAGATGGTGTCCCCCATTAAGTTCCTAGAGGATTTATGCTCAAACTAACTTACTGGTACATGATTTAGAATGGCATTGTATTAAGCGTTTAAAAGGCCCCATTCTAAGTAAGGTCCCATTGTAGTAAGTATTTAAAAGGTTCCACTCTATCAGATTTGGTGTTGCTTAGCATGGTACATTCTCCACGTAATTCAAGATTAGGTTATTGTTGCATTTACAAAGAGACATAAATTCTTCATAGATGACACCTCTCCCCTAATTATCATATCTCTCACACCAACAGAGTTTCGCAAGCTAGTAAAGGTGGACTCTGATTTGTTTATTTGTGGACATTAATAGATTTGTATTTGATCTCATGTCCGTAGTAGGGGGGGATTTTACTTACAGTCAGCAGATTTTGTGGATTTTGTATTTTTGTTGAAATCAGCTAACTCATTATCATGTTCTGATTATATCCATATTTCCATCATGTGTATGCTAATATGTATTAAACACAAGCAACCTCAGAATCCATATCAAACACTAGATATCTTTTCTTTATAGTGCTATTAAATTACTTTTTTAACCTGATGAAATATATCTTTCTATAGTTCAAAACTATGGTATAATTAACATATCCACTATCCCAATTCGATTTTCAATTGGCACACATCTAGCTTGTCCCATATCTCATCATTCATGTAACAGCCTTATAAAAATTGCACAAGGGTTGAGCTAACTTTAGTATCGATGGTCAGAGAACACCCCATTGGGCCACATCATGAGTTAGTATACCCAACTGAGAGAAAGAAAGCCTATACTACCAATCTACCCTAAGGTTTACTTAAAAAATGTGCCATGATCCAAGGAACGTGTACCAGTATAATGTGATAATTACACTGTAAATAAATTGTTCCTAAATGATAACAATGGTTCCCAATGCATAATCTCCATTCTAAAGAAAATCCAATAGGCTGGACTCTACCATAAGTCCTGATTTTGGACTGTTGTAAATACAAGTCAGGTTTCTTAGAGAACACTCCCAGATATAGCAACTGTTGGTTTCCTTCAAAAACTGTGATCTGGACTGTATTTTTCCTTGTGTCATCTTACAGCAGTGTGGACTGTGAAATTTCTTTAATAGAGATTTTAATTGTTATTTGTTGTGTTGTTTAATAGACTATAGCTCCTTAAAGGTAGCACAACACATGCTCATCATAAACCCCATAGAGATGACCCCTTAACTCATGATCTATCGGTATGTGTGTGTGTGTGTGTGTGTGTGTGTGTGTGTGTGTGTGTGTGTGTGTGTGTGTTCATCCTCAAATCAACATAGGTCAGCACCTATAAAATCATAATCAATGATGTTTTTCTTTGAAAGATCGCCCTTTAATTCGAATGATGTGGGAGATGTCAAACTGTTGTACCATCATGTCTTTTACTTGCCTCCAAAACATGAATGCTACAGGCTGTAACTGAAGGTTTATCACTAGTCTTACCATCATTTTTATTGAGAATACTGAAAAGAGATGGGAAGAAATATTACCTTATATCTACTAAAAATATTTCATAAATTCCTCTTGATTAGAGTAAGAGCAGTATATTACTCTTCTTCACAGGATGATATGCAATCAACAGTAAGAATTCCCTTATATCAATTCTTTTGAATCTATGACCAATGGATTGAAATCCCTTTTTCACAAAAGGTACTCAGGCTACACAGATCTGGGAGCACTGTGGAAATTGAAACCAGGTGATAGATCAATTGCACTCATAAAATTACTAATCAAACATGCAAATTTACACACAAAGGAGACTAAAATTGGAGCATAACACTAATCTATATTGAATAAGTGTACAATAGCCAACCTTGTGAAGTCATAGGCTGCTGCAATAAATAATTACATGAGAGATTTGAATGCATAAGGATGCCATTCAAAATAGTCAAAAGCGGGCTTACTAAATCTAGTCAAATCCCCCATAGGTGCATAAAGCAGTTTCCAAATCTGCCTAGGAGCTCACGAATTGGAAAATTCAAGTAGGAAAGCTAATAGGTCATGGAAATACAACTCATACATGCTTTTATTAGGAGAAAATAATGGAAGATGATGAGGGAAAAAACAAGTCAACTGCACTTAGTCTTACTTTCCCTTTTGCCATAAAACTCAGTAAAGCAGGCAATAAAGCAGAAAAAGAAGACATGCGCTAGGGAGGATCTGGAATAAAGTAGATATGCTAAATATGGATTCCAGGAGGTTTCCTGAGCAATCCATGACTCATTTTTAGCAATATTGACTTCTAGGACATGTGGAAGACAACTTGCATAGAGTGGAATATTGGAAACTAGGCAAATGAGACAAAAATGGATTAATTAATGTCTAAGGTAGTTAACTATGGGTTGATTATTCTAACACCCCCCCTTAATCCTGACTTATGAGTAAATATCAGAAAACTATAGGGCCTAGCAACAAGGCTTAGTCACCCTTTACGTACTACATGTCCATTTAACCAAGGAAAGAGGCAAAAACCCAGTGGGAAAATCCTCCCTTAAACATGGACAGTAAAACAAAATTTGAAAATATTGTCATCAATCATGCTTCATAGCATGATCAGAAATCCCCAACAGTGATTTGAGATTGTTGAATGTCTTCTCACAAAAAACTTTGGTGAAGATGTCATCTACTTGTTCTGAAGATGCACAGAAGAGTAGGTGAATGGTGCCATCATGCCCAAGTTGTCTGATGTAGTGCATATGGATCTCAATGTGTTTGGTTCTCTGTCTATGAACTGGATCATTGTATATTTGAATGGTGCTCTGATTATCACAATAGATAATAGTTGAGAACTCTGATTCGAAGCCACACTCACCAAGTAACCCCTGCAACCATAAAAATTTAGTTGTTGCATTTACAACTCCTCTGTACTCTGCTTCTATAGATGAGAGTGCAATGGCACTCTGTTTCTTGCTTGACCAGCTTATTGGTCCTTCAGCAAGCATGAACACATATCCTGATGTTGACTTTCGATCTATGTTGTCACCTTCCCAATCACTGTCAGTAAACCCAATCAAATCAAGATCGGATTTAGCTTTGTAGAAGATCCCATGAGTTCTTGTTCCCTGAACAAAGTTAAGGATCCTTTTGGCTGCTCTCCAATGGATCTCATGAGGATGATTCATGTATCTTGAATCCACACTTACTGCATAAGAAAGTTCAGGTCAAGTGTGTGTAAGGTATGGCAAACACCCAATCAGTTGTCTATACAGTGTACTATCTACCATAGGAGAATAACCTGCTTCTTCAAGCTTTACTCCTGAAAGGAAGGGAGTCTTGCTTGGCTTGAAATATTTCATGTTGAACTTGTTCAGCAAATTAAAAGCATACTTGGAGTGATGTACTTTTATTCCATGTTGGGATTGAGCAATTTCGAGACCCAAAAATTGGCTCAACAACCCCAAATCAGTCATAGAAAATGCATGGTTCGTTGCATCCTTCAAGGAGGCAATTTCTTTCTTTGAGATTCCTGTAATCAGAAGGTCATCCACATACAAGACAATAATCATAAAAGAACCTTGAATCAGCTTCAAATAAACATTTGGATCAGAATTTCATCGAACAAAACTCAATGACAGCAGAAAGCCATCAATCTTAGCATACCAAGCCTTGGGGGCTTGCTTCACGGGGGATTCACTTGTTGACCAATATCCTATCACGTTAGTTCATATTGTGGGTTTTAAAATTATCAAAAATTGAACCAATATATTGTAGGTATTGCGGGGATGAGGGGTTTAAGGTGGGGGTGGGTAGGGTGGTTTATAAGGATTGAGGTATAAAAAGGGGTGGGGAGGAGGTTTTAAGTATTGGGAGGGGGTTTCAACAAAAAGATTTTGGGTCAATATTTCTCAAAATTAAGGGTATTCTTTAATATCCCACGATCGCATGTGCTATGTGATAGGTTCACTAAGTGAAGTCCCCATGGCTTGCTTAAGCCCATACAATGATTTCTTTAGCCTGCTCACAAAAGATGGATTAGTAACAAACCCTTGAGGATGCTGCATGTAAATCTCTTCAGTAAGATCTCCATTCAGGAAAGCACACTTCACATCCATGTGATGTACCTCCCACTGGTTCGAAGCTACAATGGCTAAGGCTATCATGATGGAGTCCATCTTTGCCACTGGTGCAAAGGTCTCATTGTAGTCAATACCATGTACATGTGAGTAGCCCTTGGCTACCAATATTGCCTTATATTTCAAAGGTGAACCATCAGCAGCAAACTTAGTTTTGAAAACCCGCTTACATTGAACTAGCTTCCTCCCTGGGGGAAGATCAACCAGCTCCCAAGTGTTGTTCTTCTGGAGTGAGCTGAATTCTTCTTTCATGGCTACTTGCCATATTGGATCATCTGCTGCATCTTCATATGTTTGTGGGTCTTATTCAACCATCAGATAGCATTTCTCTGCAAACAAAGGGTCTTGCATGCTCAGGGCGCTCTCAAACTGAGATCTAGTCCTCCTAGGATCACTAGGATTTCCAGATAGTTCCCCAGCTACATGAATGGTATTTGCCGCCCATTTTGGTCTTGTAGGACTGTTAGGATATGCAATTAAAGCATCATTATCAAACATATTAGAATCAGCAAACTGATTTTTCTCTTCACTTACATTCAATGGTTCTGGTGGTGAAGAAGACTCTCCAACTTCAACTGATGCTAAAGGCTCTTCTTGGAACTGAACACTCCTTTCAATGAAGGCATTGTTTGTGCTCAAATTGATAAAATTGTACCCTTTTGAATCTTTAGAGTACCCAACAAATAGGCACTCTTGGCATTGGGGCTACAAAGCCTTCCTCTTTTCTGTTGGAATTCTAGCCCAAGCCCTTGAGCCAAAAATCCTGAAATGGGTCACATCTGGCTTGTGCCCACTCCATGCTTTGAAAGGAGTCATACCATCAAGATGTTTATGAGGAAACCTATTCTAGATATAATATGCATAGTTTATATCCTCAGCCCAAAACTTTGGTGGCAAATTCTTAGCCTCCAACATACAGGTTGCCATCTCTTTCAATGATATGTTCTTTCTCTCAGCAACACCATTTTGTTGTGGTGTGTAAGGGATTGAATGCTGCATCTGAATACCTGTATCTTCACAATATTGAATGAAATCAAACTTGACATACTCACCACCATTGTCAGATCTAAGGATCTTGATTTTCCTCCCATATTGGTTTTCAACCAAAGCCTTAAAGACTTTGAAGAGGTCAAAAACTTCAGACTTATGCTTCAGGAAGTAAACCCAACAATACCTGGAAAAGTCGTCTATGAAGGTCAATGCATATTTGGCTTGAATCATTGACATATGAGGAAATGGACCAGCAACATCACTGTGGATCAACTCAAGAGGTGCATAGGTTCTCTCATGACTAGCTCTCTCAAAATTATGCTCTGGGTGTTTTCCTAGGACACAACCTTGACAGACTCCCTTGCAAAACTTAATCTTTGGTAACCCTATGACCATTTCTCTTTCACTTAGATCAGAAAGATACTTATAGTTAATATGGACAAATATTCATGCCAAATCTTGCTTGCCTCATTAGCATGAATTAGAAGAGCAGAGGGGTTTGAGTAGGGTAGAAAATGTGAAAACCAGTATACCTTCGAAGTTTGATCTACAAATCCTTTTGCAATGACTTTACCACTCGAGATCTCCATGATCTCAACATCATCAGGGGAGAATATGACCTTTGGAGACCCTGTGTGGGTCATCTGATACACTGACAAGAGGTTAGAGGAAAGACCTGGAACATACAATACATTGCTGAACTTACCATGGTCAAGATCAATCCTTCCTTTGCCCAAACTATTAGTGAGAGAGTCATCTCCCAGCACTATTGGTGGACCTTACAACATGTCAAGAGAGGAGAATGCCTCCTTGGTTGAAACCATATGTCTTGAAGCTCCAAAGTCTATGATGAAGCTAGGTGATCTTGATGTGCCAACAACCAATGCATGAACTCTCTCTCTGTCTTCTGAATTTGATCCTCCTTCCCTCTTCTTTGAGCTATCAAGAAGGGAGATGTTATTCTTGTCTAGGAGGTGGGTTAGCATGTCAATTTACTTCTTCATGCAGGATATTTCATGATGAAATCCCTTACTACAGTATGCGCACTTGCTCATTTCTCCTTTGTTCTTCTTCTTTTGGAAGTTCTTCTTGGAGCCTTGGGGATCCTCCTGAGACTTGTTCTTGTCTCTCTTCTGCTCAGGTGGCTTCTTAGCTTTGTTCTTGCCTTTTGAATCCACCCTCGAATCTCCAACAACCAGAGCTTGGTCTTTGGAAGGTTTGATGGTGCCCATCATCACCAGTTTATCTTGTTCTTGTGTGAGGGATTCCATGAACTCTGCAGACTTAGGCATCTTCCAGGATTGAGCTGTCAACTTGGTGGCATGGAAGGTTGAAAAAAAAAAAAAATAGTCAAGGCCAAGCTTTGAGAGTATGGAAAAAACTCGTTGCTCCTCCTTCTTTTCAATTCCACACTGTTTTAGCTGCAAAACAAGGGCTTTAAAATTGGAAAAGTAGAGTTGCAGGGATTCGAAGCTACTGGGACTCAAGGAGATCAATTCATTCTCAATTTGATGTCCTCCCATCTCATATGTCTTACCAAAAATCTCTACAAGCTTCTCCGATACTTCATTTGGTGATGTCAATCCATCAAGATGGAAGAGGATGTCTCTAGATATGCTCAGACACAAGAGACCATAAGCGTCATCCCTCCTGTTGTGCCATTTAATTTTCTCTGCAGCTGCATTGGGCTCTGCTTCAGTTGCCTTAGTCACCCTGTAGATACCTTTCACTCTCAAGAGTATCTCCATCTCTGCTTTCCATTCAAATAAATTAAATGGAGTCAAGATGATCTTCTGAGATTGATCCATTGCTCAGAAATTGTCCCTTCAGTCAGCAGAATAGCTCCCAGTCAAGATGTCAAACCTACAATAGCAATATGGAAGGAGAAAAATCGATCTACAAAGGCTCTGATACCATGTGGAAATTGAACCCAGGTTATAGATCAATTGCACTCACAAAATTACTAATCAAACATGCAAATTTACACACAAAGGAGGCTGAAATTGGAGCATAACACTAATCTATATTGAATAAGTGTACAATAGCCAACCTTGTGAAGTCATAGGCTGCTACAATAAATAATTACATGAGAGATTCGAATGCATAAGGATTCCATTCGAAATAGTCAAAAGCAGGCTTACTAAATCTAGTCAAATCCCCCATAGGTGCATAAAGCAATTTCCAAATCTGCCTAGGAGCTCACAAATTGGAAAAGTCAAGTAGGAAAGCTAATAGGTGATGGAAATAAAACTCATACATTCTTTTAGTAGGAGAAAAGAATGGAGGATGAGGAGGGAAAAAAACAAGTCAACTACACCTAGTTTTACTTTCCCTTTTGCCATAAAACTCAGTAAAGTAGGCAATAAAGCAGAAAAAGCAGACATGCACTAGGGAGGATCTGGAATAAAGTAGATATGATAAATATGGATTCTAGGAGGTTTCCCAAGCACTCTGTGACTCATTTTTATCAATTTTTACTTCTAGGACATGTGGAAGACAACTTGCATAGAGTGGAATATTGGAAACTAGGCAAATAAGACAAAAATGGATTAATTAATGTCTAAGGTAGCTAACTATGGGTTGATTATTCTAACAACACCTCCTTTAAAATCCCATCATAAGCACTGTAACATTGCTTCCTTACAGACTTAGAAACACACCCCCTTTTGATATCTACTATTTGTGAACCTCCTCAGTAATGGATGTGTATGTGAAAATATGGTTTGTAGTCTGGTACTCCTAGCAGAAATTCGCATGTCCTTTGGTCCTTAGTCACCTCCTTTCAAGTTTGTTTGAAAGCCATAAATGAAAAAATGTAGTGCAGAGCTTGGAGAATGTGTGCCCTTATGATGGTTTTTTAATTATTCATATTGAGTGACCAAGCTTGGGTAAACTAGAACAAACAAAATAATTAAACAAATCAACAATGAGAGAGTTGAGGGAGTGAGTACCATGTTTGAAGAAGTTGTCTTGGAATTCTTCCTCATCAATTGTCGTGTGAATGCTCATGACCCTGACTGCTCGCTTAATGTCATTGGATGAGAAAATATGGGAAGAGATGAGTGGAGGTGATACGAATAGGGGCCTATGTAGGGAAATCATGAAGGAAGATCATATGAGAGAACATGCATTGTAGGTCTAAGTCTGGGTGGAGTGTAGTATGCCTAGAGAAAGGGTGCACCAAAATTTTTTGGAAGAACAACAAAGTGTTGCACATAGCTTGCGTCTCCGCAACTAAAGGAATGCCTGCTTTCTACGACAAAGGAGGAAAAGATAGGATCTCTGAAGGTGGGGAAATACAGGGGGCAAGTGTCAATGTGAGTTGAGATGCTTGTGATGGAGTTTTTACTCTTGGTTGAAAAAATGGTTCATTGAGTAGAAGCCATGTGTGGGCGTGTGGGTGTCCAAGTAGATGGAATGGGGGTAAGAGTCAAGATCAATATCCCAAATAGATGTGAAGAGAAGGTCATATTTTGCTGAGGTTTTCTTGACAAATGAGAAATAGAGGAGAGGAGGAATGAACTGATGAAGGTGGGTGGTGTATGAGTTGGCATACTTTATATCAATACAAATGTCCTTGTGTCATAGAATGTACCCATAGCTTATTTGTATAGGATTTTGTTTGTAAATTCCTTCAAGTTTTACAATGATTGTAATGAAAATATTAGTAATATTTGTGAGATATTTTGAAAATCAAGATATCTATTTAAGTGGAGAAATTAGTATTTGAATTATAATGCACATTTAGCGAAATAGGAGTCCATGAGGTAAAATGTCCATCTGGTAAAATGTTCCCTAGCACCCAATATTATGTTATACCATAAGGTGAATTGTTGTGGCTTCTACACCTTTGTTGGGTGGTTTTCAGGCACTGGGCGGTGGATTTGAAGTATTTTCTGTTGGAAAGAAGAAGCATGTTCGTTCTGTTCCTACGGAATTAAATAAAGACCATAATGAAATTATGGAAATGCCTCAGGTATGTTTTGAAAAACTTGTAGTTTTGAAATTGAAAAGACAGTCTGATTGCATTAAATAAATTATACTTTGTTGTTTTGTATTATATGAGCAAATTTCGATTTAATTATTGAATTTGACTGCATAT
The DNA here is from genome assembly GCA_001517045.1 of Pseudotsuga menziesii. Taxonomy (NCBI): domain Eukaryota; kingdom Viridiplantae; phylum Streptophyta; class Pinopsida; order Pinales; family Pinaceae; genus Pseudotsuga; species Pseudotsuga menziesii. The sequence goes on along the minus strand of LPNX011231142.1, from coordinate 232,775 downwards.
TTAGTGATTAATTGAATGACACACTTCTTGGAAGTTATGTCTCTTTGTTTTTTGGGGATTGCCAATATTTCTGTCAAATATCAAACCCTTTGTCCTTTCTATTTTGCATTAGCTTTTTCCTTCCATCATTTCTGACTGCATCCCCAATATTTGCAGACATTATTAGTTTTGATTTCAAGGTAGACATAATACTTTGTGTGGGTTGAGTATGAGGATATTGTAACATAAAACTATGTATTTTATTTTTTTACGATGGAACTTAATAAAATATCTAAATATTTATTTTCTTTGGATATTCGTCTTGATATCATGAAATATATATGATTCTAGAAATGAGAAATATTTAAGACATAAAGCTTCTGAGTGCATCCTAAAATTTTCAGACATCATTAGTTTTAATGTCAGGGTAGATTCAACATCTTCTATAGGTGGAGAGTGAAGAGATTTTAAAGTAGAACCAAATTTTTTGGCATCGTAACTTGCTAACATGGATAGATATTTATATTATCTGGATATTCTTCTTTATATCACTGACTGCATGATGCTAGAACATATAAATATTCAAGAGATAAAGATTCTTGTGGCTACTCATTAGTTTTTCCTGTGTCAGTTCTAAATGTTGGTGGTTATTGCTTTTAACTTTTCACGTTTAAGTGCTTGATTGAATGGTTAAAGCTAAAACAAAATTTTAACTTAGTGGGAGATTGTAAGGGTACAATAGCTATGATTTCACTGCTTAATTTCGCATATAAGTTGTCCTAAAATAGTGTGTTGGTTTAGAAATCATTTTGGCTTGTTAGGAGTTCTATAACTCTATGGAGGTTTTCATTTGCAGTAATGTATCATGTTTTTATTTATAGTTCATATTTCTAATTGATTATACGGGTGCATTATTATTAAGGTTTGTTGGATGTAGGTTCTTGGATTATGCATGGACTATCATAGATATGGATTATTTTGGCATGTTATATATGATTGGGTATTAAATGTGTTTAAATTTAAACTGTGTTTCGATTATGGTTTTATTGCATATACGAGGATTGAAAACATGAAACCCTAATAGAAAACATGAGGTTCAAAACCTGACTAACTGAGACTTCAAATATATAATGGCATGATGTCTATGACTATAATTTTAGTGTCCAATATATAAACCTATTTTCCAGTCTAGCTTTGTTGGAATAATCATAATGTGATACTTATTATGAGCTAAGCATGATATAAGCATTGTGCTCATTGACAAATCTTGTCTTTCACAGATGTTGTTGTGGGGCTTCCATGAGTGTTTTACTTATGATGATACAATGAAGTACATATTGATGATGTCACTAGTATATGAATGGAATGTGAAAACTATCATGGGTAAAATATTGGATGTTAACTTCATTGACTGCTTAGGCATGCTTACTTATGAAGAAATGCCTGTGGATTCCCATGTAGAATACTCTGTAGCTAGATCCTAATCACATTCAAAAAAATAATTCCTATAGTTGATAAGGAGTGTCAGTGAAGATCTTGAAAACCAATAATGGTGGAGTCTCCTTAGACTAGAGGTGTTGGTCAATGTGTTGTGTTTCTTTTCCTTACTATATTGTTTTACATGAGTGTATAATGCAAATTTGAGAATGAAAAGGTAGCAGTTGTGTCTAGTATTTTAAGTATCTATGTTCATGACCATCGTGTTAGTGATTGCTTAGGCATAATCACTTATGCAGCGATGTGTGTGGATTCCAATGCAAAACACCCCATAGCCAGATCTTAATCCCTTCATAAAACTGATGGCTTATAGTTGATAAGGAGTGGAGATCTTGAAAACCTGGGCTCTCCTTAGACCTAAGTGGTCATTTTATGTGCCATGCTTCTCTTCTATACATATATTGTCAACCATGGGGTGCTTTATTTACTTGAGTACATAACTCATATTTGAGGATAAAAAAATAACAAGTGTATTTATCATCTACGGTGTGAGGAAGTGGTCTTATTTCACGTGGTGGTGCATTTGCAATGATGCTCAAAACTATTGGAACTACACATAAGTGGGTGACTTTGTGCTCAGCAATGGAATCAAATATGTCTTTTTTATTTACAATTTTTCATCAAATACTAGTGCCATGTTGTGCAGCCATGCCCCATGGAAATCCTCAACCATTACAATGAAACATGGGTGTTTCCCACAAGTAAACATGCTTAGACTTCATTTCCCATGCTAAAATAATACCAATTTTATTGAGAGAGGCACCTCTATGACTGTACACAACACCTTTAGGAATGGACATGGTTCCTGATGTTTATTTTAATAAGATAACTTCCCATTCATCTCCAGGACAACGAGTCTCAAAATTTGGATCTCCACTTATCAAAAGATTTTCATAATCAAGAAGATATTTATGATCTTAATTCAAAGAATATTCTCTAGATTTTTCCAGTTCATGGATCACAATAATTAATGGCAATTCCTATGTCACCTGAGAAAGGTTCCTGATTGTTTCCATTGTAACTTCGGAGAATTGGTAATCCACAAACACCACCTTGGATTTTGAATGCTTCAGAATGAGATACATTGTGTGTGAAGCATGTCTAATATTTAGAGTGTTGAGCACTTCCCATGCCATTAGTACTCCAAAGTGCATTTCATATGTGGCTGGTACATTCGGGGCCACTACAACAACCTGTCATATGCATGGATTGTTCAAACTTTAAATTCTCTAACAATTGATACAATTTCAGTTAAATGAAATTTTTATGATTTTGAGGTATATAGGAAAAATCGTTCACTGAGAAACATATTGTATAAGGTATATAGGATCGATTTCTAAAATTTTATATTTTCCAAACTTTAGGAATAACCAAACTTGACTCCTATGATCACTATGATAGTTGCTCCTATGATCACTATTCACTCACCAGTACTTTTTGTGTTTTCCTTTTCAGAGAGGCTAAATTATACAATGTATTCTAACAATTTTTACTTGGGGAACAAGGTCTACCACCAGTTTCCTTGGACATTTGCAACATTGGTGGAGAAAAGGAAGGTCTTGGGCTGACTAGTATTCATGCAGAAATGATTGTATTTGCTGTGAAGTGGATTGTTATGGCCCTCACATGATTATGGATTTAAGGGTAGTTTGGGATTTGTGATATTGTTGTAGGGTTAGTTTTTTTCAAAATGAATGGTTTAACATATCGAAAAAGAATTTGGAAAACTGAAAAACTTAATTAGGAATTTCAGGGAATAATAAGACCATTCTTGTCCATTTTCTTGTTAATATTCAAACTAGTTAATATTTGGACTAGAATAAGACTCACTGATGGAGTTGTGGTTCAGCAGTGGAAGTGGAAACTTGCAAGGACACCCACTAAGGTAGAATTCCTCGAGAGCATATGAATAAGTGATTGGGGCTAGGTGCTCGTTCTAGAATATTTTGATGGTTCACCCATAGAGTTCTGTGAAGAGGTCATTTGTAATACTAATTATATTTTTTGAGATTAAACGAAGCACTTTAAAAATTTAGCAGAAATTATGAACTTATTCACTAAGTTTTCTATCATGATTTGGAACTGTTTTGATTGTTGGTAGCATATTGAAGGACTCTTTGAAGACTTCCTTGATCAGTGAAACAACATACTTGAGGATAACCTATGTGCTAATTAAGGGCAAATGTTAGTTCTTCTCAAAAGAAAACAGAGTTGAATAATTTTTTTTGGTGCACCTTTTAAAGTCAAATCAGTCAGAAACTTGGTAATGTGAATAAACCATAGTACTGTGGCATGCCTTAGTTTATTGAACAACAATACAATAGTATATGGAAGATTTGATGCATCAATTGCAGTGAAGATATCATTTTGGACAGGTTGGAGACAGAATTGAAGGTATTTGTTTTCGACTTTGGATTTACATGAGAAATATGATGAGGTGATACTCATGGGGAATGTCATTTATAATGGTATCTACACAAAATATGTGAATTTAAATTTGAACAGAAGAAGGTCAATGGTAGGCTTGAGTATTACTAAAATACTACTCAAGGACAGACTTTAATGACTAAATTTTACTTGCAAGAGAACCATGTTCTGAAGCCTAATACTATTAAACTTCTTGAGTCTTATTTTGGTCTAGGTGTTCCATGTACCCTTGCTAGTCAGTGGTGATCACTGTATATGAATTTGAGGTTATGTTTTAGGTAAAAATAGATTCTACATTGTACTTTTTTGTTGTAACATTGATGATTTGAGCTACATTACCTTCATGCAGTTTATTTTAAGATTGATGGTTTGATATTTATCTCTTACATTTTCTCTTTCTTGTATGTGATAGGAAATGACGCTGGAATTTGAGAAATCTAGGCCTAGGAGCTATCTCTTCACATAGATAGTTTCCTAACATTAAATGATAAATAACTAATTTGACAACACTTTAGCTAAGAAAGAATGGGATCATTCAAGTACATGAAACCATGTTGGTGTTTAGCACGAATATCTTGACAAATTTTTATGGTTTGTTTATTGCTTTTGTTTGAAGCATTTTGTCGATTTTTGAAGTTTGTGTGTATTTTGGTTAAATATTGTGTTAGTCCTTTGTATGCTTCTACTTCTCATTCGATGCTTGATTTAACCCTTTGTTGTAGCTTGAATCAAGGTTGGTTTTAGGGTTTGAGAAAATATTATTTTATTACCTTTAAGTTGCATGAATTAATTGTCTTCATTTTTTCGATTCTTTTATGTTGATTGTATTTTCTTTGTAAATACTTATTGTTCTTCAAAAAAATAAACGAGCTCTACATAGCTAAGCAAAGAGAAAAATGGTCTATGCACTATGTTCCTATGCATTGATCGTAGGATATCTATTGGAACAAGACCAACATTCATCTAATGTAATAATCAATTGGCATAATTTCAATGCATAATTGTATTATCCTCCATGACCATAATTGGCTAGTGGAGGCCAAGATCGAGCATAATGTATGATTCTACCAGTTTATCACTTTGTCAAGATTCAGGTCCCCACATGTCTGCTAGACCATTAAGGGACGAGATAACAAGTGGAGTCCCCACTTGCCCTGAATCTATTCAGTGCAGTTGTGTTTCACTGACACCTTCCAGTTGTGACTTGTGAGTCTACATGTTCTTTTGTTGATGATGTGATTCATGTTATTTGACTAATGTTGGTGTTCCTCTATTTTGACAATATTCTATTAATCAGTGAAAGATTCGCCAGCTTTTACAAATTTTTACAATGAAGTTAAATATTCGCCAAGATTTTACAATATCATATAACTTAGTGAAAGATTCACCAAGATTTTACAACATTATATAATAAAATTAAAGATTATCCAAGATTTTACAACATTATGTAATAAAATGAAAGATTCACCAATTTTTTAATATATACATATTATATTATTGATAAACTTCGCCTTCAAATTTTCCTATATATCGGAGAGATTTGCCCATTTTTTGTACATATAAATCTAGGGGGGGTTCTTAAAATCATCCATGACCCTAATGTTATTAAGAGTGTGTACTACTCCTAATATGCCAACAAAGAGGTTTCAATCTAGATAAGTAGTAATGGAATGTCGTACAACATCATTGACTTCTTACTCATCATGTTCAATTCAGTAGTATAAATGCAAATACTTAAACATGCATAACACATCAACTAAATATAAACAAATGCATAACCAAACAATATCATGAAATGACAATTGAATACTTATCTTTATTTTTTTCATGGGTACACTCCTTCTTGAGCCTTCAAATTCATCATCTTCTTCATTCATAACAACATCATTTATTATCCAAATGCTAAGATGGATAAGAGGTTCTTCAAGAATTGAGTCCTTCATATTCCTCATTGCTTGAGGGATCTTCTTTGAATCATGAGAGTTTGATATTCATTTGCTCCCATATTCTCTTCTCTTATTATCATCTGAGATTCTTCTTGTGTGCACTCTTCCCAAAGTCTGATGAAGGTAATCACTTCCTTCTTGCACACATTCCTCGAATGAATGAATCCCATGATCCTAGGAAGCCATTCAAGGTGGTTATAACAATATATTACTCTTCTTCGATTGCTTCGTCATAGCATCGAATACTTCCTTTTGGTGTATTCAAGGATGACACATAAGGGATGAGATGATATTTAATAGAATCTTCAATGATTCTCTTGGCTCTAGCCTTAGCCTCATCTCCCTCTGGCTCTTAGAACTTCCTTATTGAAATATTGGTCCAAGTCAATTTATTCAAGGATTGCAGAGGTCCTATAATTCCATACTCAGAAGTTGTCAACTTCACCAAGATTTTCATCAAGCTGGCGTGATTAGCCATTTTTGAAATCAGAACCTCAAATGTAAATAGCAAAAAATTTAGATCTTACCGATTTGAGGTGTCTGTACTGGTTCTGAAGCTGGTTGATCTAGGGTTTGTTAGAGAAAACCTAATTTTCAAAACTTGGAATTTCAAACTTATGATTTGATAGAAATATGGGCCTCTTCAAGGAGATTTGTCCAATGTAATCCTTTTCTGAAAACAATGGAGGGAAGCTCTCGGAACAGGAGGCCCTAGTTTTCCAATTTCTTCTACAGAAATGCCTAATATTGCTTTTGTTGTATCTATGACATTTCAGATCCTTAAATTATGAAAATTCTCAGTGTGATATCCTGATAAGTCTTATTTTGAACCCCATTGGGTAGAGTAGAAATGGATTCTCCAAGTGGTACTTATGGTGAGGTTCCCAAGGTGACTTTTTTGGGGACTGTTCAACATAGCGAACTTGTATGAACTGCCATGTGTCACTGTTTCACTTTCTGAGTCTAAAAAATGTACCACATAAACTATAGTTTGTGCCCTACCTGGAACATCTTGCTAAATTTTGTTTGGACCTTCCTATCCCGAGATATAGAAATCTCCCTAGATCATATGTTTATGAATGTATTCTAGAGGAGGTTGGAACCTTGATTTGGAGGAACGATATCTCCTAAAGTATAGCGAATATGAGGCTGAAAATTTTACCCAATGTACAGAACAAATTTATATTTGGATTGTAAATGTTTTGGAATTTTATGCTTCTCCAGTATTGCGTTATAGCGAAAGTTATAGAATGACTAAATTCAGTCTTCTAGGGTTTTCAGACATGAAACCCTAATTTCAATTAGCTGCCATTGTAGTTGTATTTCGGCTGCATAGTGAAACTTCTCTGATTCAAAAACTAATACCACCAATAGATGCTCCCTGGTGAGGCAATTTATCCTATCCCTCCTTTCTTGATTATATGTGGAGAGAACACCTTCAACTAGGAAGCCCTAGTTCCCGCAGTTGCATAGTGCCTTCTTTCAGAGAGGCTCTGATACCATGTTAGATTTTCTTAAGATATGATTAGATTATCTAGGATATTTATCTGAGAGAATAAAAAGTATAGAAAAATGCATAAGATATAAAAGATACACAAGACAAAAATATTTTCATCGAGGAAACCATAAAGGAGAAAACCCCGCAAACTTCTTCAGAATAGTAAGATGATCAAAAGCAGTAATAAGAAATGTTCAACAGCTATCTTTCTCTCCTCATGTGATTGTATCTCTCTCAAACACCTTAGAGAGTGTGTGGTGTGTGTATAAATGAGGGAGAGTGCCTCCCTATTTATACCCTTTCAAGTCACTGACCAAATATAAGACTTGATCCTACATGTCATCTCACATGGGGCCCACTTCTCCTAGAGAGACCAAAATTACATATTACATTATATTACACTGGGGAATATTTCCTCGACTTACAATGGAGGTTGTACATCAAGGTCTAGACACAATTTAGACATCCCGTAAAGAGGTAACACACATCCCCAATGGGAGTAAAACAACATATAGTGATAATATACATCAAAATATCTTTCGAAGTTACAAATACATCAACACTTTTTCCTTAAATTTATTACTCACGGCTTCAACTAACTTTGTTTTTTATTCTATCCTTCATCACTTTCATTAGAGGAAATTTCAACTCAAAATGGTCTTCAGAAGGAAAATAATAAAATAATATTTATAAATTTTGGAGGAAGAAAATAAAAAAAACTACTTTTTTTGTTCGTATTTTTGACATATCTCCCTGTGTTTTTACTCAAATTTTGATCGGAAGAGCTTGTTGGATGCGGAATTCAATTCTTCATCCAACGAGTACCCACTATGCATACTTTTTATGGACCTCAATACCCCAAAAACAAGAAATACCTAAAAAAATGTGATGATGAGGTATTTCACGTTTTTTCATGTATTTCTTATTTTTGGGGTAGAGGGGTCCATCAAAAGTATGCAAAGTGGGTACTCATTGGATATCGAATTTAATTATGCATCCATGGAGCTCTCCCACTCGAAATTTGAGTAAAAACACTGGGAGATATGTCGAAAATACGAACAAAAAAGTAGTTTTTTTTCTAATACCTATCGCCAAATTTATATTAAAAATTTGTTTAAGACCTATACGGTATTTCAAATTTAAAACAATTTCATTGGCTAACACATGATGACATGGAATTTGAATAAAGGCTGAAAGGCCCATTTTGAGTTGAAATTTCCTCTAATGGATGTCTCCGATCTTTCTTCTTCAACATCCATAACCTCTGAATGGCTTATCTTATTAGTTATTTCAATTTTTCTTAGGGTTGGAATTATCATTACGGTTTATTTTACTATAGTAGATGGATTTTCCTATAATTTTTCTGTGTCTTCCACGTCTGGCTAATAATCCATCCAATTATCCTTTTCAGTTAATCCCTCCACTTTATGGTGTTCAAAAGTTTTATTTTATTTACCTCTAAGATATGATAAGGTGTGGATCATAATCAACATGAGTAGCCTTCATAAAATTCATATCCTCTAGCAGGCCTTCAATCACAGGGAGTGTTGTCTTATTCTTGATGATGAATGGGCCCACTTTCAGAGGAAATTTAATTTCAGAATTCTTTCTAAAATTTATAAAATGTTCATTTTCTATAGTCATCTTCTTCCTAATGAACTCTAGCGAAAAAATTTTGCGTGTTTGAAATGCTGGTAAAATGTATGGTTCATAGAAAAAACCATAAACTCTAATTATAGTGTGCTCCTTCTGCAAAAAGCAGTCTCCCACCTTTCTGTCAAGAGAAAACTAAAACATCTCCTCCGTTTCTAGAAAAACTCTAGGAAGTTCACTCTTAAACATCACTCTCTATATCTCTTCCATTATAAGATTCATGTAATTAAAGATGTTATTGTTGATTTCTACAATAAGCAACATTTCTGGAAATTGTAGGTTCTCTTCATTGAAGAACAAAAACATCCTAACCAAGTAGGATTGGAATCTGGAATGCCTAGTTGTGTGGAAATTCACCAGTTGAGAATGAATATTCTCATCCAGGAATTCATCATACTTAAGACAGGGTAATTGACTGGATTGTGACTCTGGTTGACTCGTACTCATTTTAAATAATAGACTCAACAATAACTCTGGGACAAACCTATCTGTATCTAGACCCAAAAAATTACTCAACATGGAAATAACCAGCCAAATTTCTTCACTAAACAGGATAACATCAAGGGGAAAGGATTGGTCTGCAATAGACACATCATATTTAAGGATTTTAGAGTTGAAAATTTGTTTCTCCTTGATAGCGACCTGTCTGAACTGTCCAATTATTATTTATTCAATAAAATCTTCCTGGTTTGAGGTAAATAACAATGGAACTTCAAGGGAATTTTGGATAACTAGGGAATTGATAGGGAAAAGTATCCTAGACCTAGTAGATTCCATTATTACTCTTTCAGACAAGGAATAGTTCAAAGCACACTAATATACAAAGTCTAGGAATTTAAGGGTTTGGTCGGGGAAAAAAATAATGAAACTTTCACTGGTAGACACAATGAAGGTCGGCTCCCTAGTCTTTAAAGTCTTGTAACTTAGTTTTTAGTTCAAAAATTGGAACGAAAGACAATATAGTGTCAAATACGTCCCCATCCATATCTTCATATACCTCGTCAATTTTTTCACATTAATGGACCTGTGCTTCTACTTTCCTTATGCCTTCCATTTTTTAATATAGATTGGTGGGTTAATATGTGGCCTACATGGCTAATGGTGACTGGAAAGGTATTTGTCCAACTTGGCTTCCATGACACACAAACATGTTCTTCTCCAATGCACAAAATAAAAATAACCACAAAAATGTTCCTTTCTTTCTTTATAATATTCTTCTTTGTCGGTTTCGAGATCAGGACGACCAGTTTTTTCCTACCGCCTTTCACCCAACGGAATCATTTTTCACCCGCCATGTGGAAAACAGAAAAAAATTCATTTGTTTGGACTCCATCCTCCTCTTGTGCATGCTACGAGCATAGAATTGATCATTACCATAGATCTGATCATCCATTCATTGTGAGCCATTGATTATGTACACCCTTTAACCCTTTTCCTTTCACTTTCCATTGATCACTACCTTTCCTTTTGACATGCAGCTTCTCCCAGTGGACTCCATATCGGTCATCGATCTCCTTCATCTTCATCTCCACCATTGATCAAATCTAACCACTAACCTTATCTCTTAAGCATGTTCTCCCATTGGATCCAACCTCCTTCACCGATCTATCTGTTGCTCCAATCCTGACCGTTAAATCTTTTAATGGTATATCATAAGTGCCTTTTTCTTATTCTTTGGTCACCTTAAAGTTGTAACCTATGGGTTTATGGAGAAATAGAATCCATGGTCTCAACTTTAGCACCCACTTCATTACCCCCTCTGTCATATCACCAAAACTTTCATAAATAAGCCCCTTATTACACCTTAAGCATTTTCTTCTCACATGTAAACCAAAATATTGCTAACAGAGACTTTCAAAGTTTTAAAGGCCTTAGTTGAGAACACTCTTGGGAAGAATATCAAAGCACTCAAATTAGACAACAGGGCGGGGTACATAAAAAGATATTTTTAACAGCTATGTTCTTGAGAAGGCATTTAGATGTAACATTAAGTCCCATACACACCACAACAAAATGGTGTATATGATAGGAATAGCTGGTCATTGAAAGAGATGGCCACCTTCCTACTTGAAACAAGGGATATTACACCATATCTATGGGATAAAGTAGTGAATTTTTCTTCATACATTCAGAACAAGGTACCTCAAAACTCAATGTCTGGGGTCACTCCATTCGAAGCATTGATGGGACATAAGCCTAATGTCTCACATCTGAGTGGTTTTGGCTCCAAAGCATGCGCCAGAGTCCCATATGACAAGAGAAAAACATTCCCACCCTAGAGTAGATAATGCATTCGAATGGGATATGTAGATGATGCAAAAGCTTACAAGTTGATGGAGATTGAAACCAAGAGATGCTTCATAAAGCGGAGTGTCCAATTCAATGAAGATCCTTTGCATGATCTACAACCAACTGAAGAGGAAGGTATAACTTCTCTACCTACACCATTTGTATATGATGATGTTTCTTCTGATGATTCAAATTCAGAATCTAAAGATGAGGACTGTTGGAATATATTTAACACACTCACAACTTAGGATAAAATAATTAATCATTATTTGATTAATTATTCACCCACTAGCTTAATTAGTTGGCATCCACTTGCACCTTAAAGTCAATACATGCCATCTATATCCTAGGAATGATTTATTTCCAATTCTGGGTTGATGTTGACCACCTTTTGCCATCCAGAATTAGTTTACAGGACTTTACAGCAGATTCTGCTTTATTCTGCTTTTTCTGCTTTTCCTGCTTTTCTATGGATAAGATAAAAGCTAGTCAACTAGGAAACTAGGAGTTTTTATTTCCAACCCATCCTCCATTTTCTAGGATTAGCATGTTTTTTCCATCTCCTTGACAACTCACTCATGCTTTTTCCAACTCATGAGGTCCTTGATAGATTTGGGAAGTGCTTTAGCCACCTATGGGGGTTTGTTATATTTTGGTAAGTCAGCCTTTTTGAGCTTTATGAGTTGTTTCCATACAATTCGATTTTCCTATGAGGGATGTATTATTTATGTACACTATTATTCATAATTATTCAATGGAAGGATACACACCAATATTCATCTCTTCATTCATGTGATTCAATCTCTTTTCTTCTCTCTATTTTTCCTGTGTATGCTTGTGAGAATTCTTAGTAGCAAGATCTATTTCCTGTGCTTCTTTTTAGCATCATTGCATACATCATTGATGTATTATTTCTACATGGTATCAGAGCTACAGGGAGCACAACCTTGCCATATTATACAGCAGCAAGGTTTATCAAGTTCTACAGAGTTGAGGAGCGCTTCCAATCTCCTATCCCTCTCTGAAGAAGAGATTGTCTAGCTTACAAGATTTTCTCCTAGTTTGTTTTGCAGGTTGCAGAGAGTATCTCTTAGAGCATATCAACAACTTCAATTTGGATTCAAAATTTCCTCTACTATCTCCTTTCAACTATGCTGATTGGAAGCCAAAGATGAGTGCATACTTGAAGAGGCAATATCTCTTTGATGTCTCCATTGGTGCATTGAGTGAACCTAATTCTTATAAAGAGAAGATTGATTGGATAAATAATTGTGATAGAGCTTATGGAATTATGTGTTTAGGAATGTCTCCAAATATATATCATCTCATAGATTCTGCTAAATTTCCATTTGAGCTTTGGAAAATTTTGGACAAAGCTTTTGGTTTGCAGGAAATTGAAGATGAAGCATGGAGCGAACCTAGCATCTTCTCTTGTTATCTTTCTCAAGATTTCTTGGCCTCTACATTCTCTGATGAACTTGATCATGATGAAGAAGTTTCTCATACAGTTCATGTTGCTACTTCCCTCTTTCATTTGAATGCTTCCTCCTTCAATGAAGAAGCAAATATTGAAGAGCCATATTTTTTTGTGTCTCTTGAAGGTGATTTTTCTTCTTGTGATACTATTGATGAAAAAGAAGTAACATATGGAGCTGTTGCTGATATTTATTATGATCCTATAACCCATTCATTGTTTATATTCTGAGATCTATGTGCCATATTCTTCACACCTTTTGCATACCTCTCTCATTGATGGTGCGCAACCCAGTAATTTTTAGGATGTTTGCTTAGCCACATCAAGCCTTCTTTGTTTCATACCACTTACCTTACTTGATCTCATGTGCTTCATCATATCCTCCTTTTTTCTTGGCATCAATACTCAGAGCCTTCTTGAAGATTGTGAACATCTCATTCTTTCCTCCCTTCATACAGAGGATTCATTACCAGTGTATTCCCATGAGTCTATTGATATGCTTATATGTGATCCTTTGGATTATGATTTAGAAGAATATTTGTAGGTTGATACACATATAATACCACCATCCATACCATATACCATATCTTTGAATAATCCTAAGACTATACAAATCCCCAATTCACTAGTTGATTCCTCATTGGTCTCTTATGCAGTGATATTTATCTTACATGATTTGAAGTCTTTCCTAACTTTTAGTGGCTGGTTATCCATGACCATAGTCATATATGTACTGATATTAAACATGTTTGGATCTGTTCTAAACACTTATGGTTCATATCTTATTCCCATCCATCATTCATATTTTTACACCTATCAGTTTTCCCCAGTTGCTCATAAATTTCCTAGTCTAGCCCTATATCCTCATGGAGCCATTGAACACTTTGTCCTTGCTGTTCCATATATCAATATTTCTGATATATCAGATTTCTATCAGCCTCATATTAGATCTATACAGGTGCTACACCATATTGGAATATTGACATGTGATTCACATCACAATTTTGCAGCTATTCAGGGAATTGGGTGTGAAATAAATTGTCTTAACTTTTGTACTCTTTGGGAAGAAGTATGCACAAATCTATTTTCCATTTCATATTATGTTTGTAGATCAGATTTTGAAAGAAGAAAAAAACATTCAGATAATGCTCCTACTTCATCATTTGATGAGATACAAGGAGTCTCTCATCTTCCTTCTTGCAGGTTCTACACTCCAGCGCATGATCATGGAGTTCATGATTTCATCAATAAGTCCTTCATCCAGAAGCAGTTCAGTCAGCTCATTAAAGTGAATATGAAGATATGTTGAAGACATGTTTCAAATTCTGTGCCTTGTCCTATCTTGAGGGAGGATTTTTCCCATGTGGTTTTGCCTCTTTCCTCACTTTTCTGGACATAATAATTGTTAAAGGGTGACCATAGCCTTGTTGCTGGGCCCTATATGCATCTATATTTTTTGTCATACCATCATAAAGTCAGACATATAGGGGGGTGTTGGAATATATTTAACCCACTCACAACTTAGGATAAAATAATTAATCATTATTTAATTAATTATTCACCCACTAGCTTAATTAGTTGGCATCCACTTGCACCTTAAAGTCAATACATGCCATCTATATCCCAGGAATTATTTATTTCCAACTCTAGGTTGATCTTGACCACCTTTTGACCATCCAAAATTAGTTTACAGGACTTTATAGCAGATTCTACTTTATTCTTCTTTTTCTGCTTTTCCTGCTTTTCTATGGATAAGATAAAAGCTAGTCAACTAGGAAACTAGGAGCTTTTGTTTCCAACCCATCCTCCATTAGTTTTTCTCCATTTTCTAGGATTAGAATATTTTTTCCATCTCCTTGACAACTCACTCATGCTTTTTCCATCTCGTTAGGTCCTTGATAGATTTGGGAAGTGCTTTAGCCACCTATGGGGGTTTGCTATATTTTGGTAAGTCAACCTTTTTGAGCTTTATGAGTTGTTTCCATACAATTCGATTTTCCTATGAGGGATTGCTATTTATATACACCATTATTCATAATTATTCAATGGAAGGATACACACCAATATTTATCTCTTCATTCATGTGATTCAGTCTCTTTTCTTCTCTCTATTTTTCCTATGTATGCTTGTGAGAATTCTTAGTAGCAAGATCTATTTCTTGTGCTTCTTTTTAGCATCATTGCACACAACATTGATCTATTATTTATACAAGGAGCAAGAGGAACCAGATATTGATATTGAGAATGAATATCACTAAGTTCCAAATCTAAATCCATCTCCTGCTCCCAATCCAAGGCCTAAATGGGCTCAAAAATGCATTGAAGTTGTTGAGAGCAATGTTGGGGATCCATCTGACATAACGAGAACCAAATCTCAATTTCAAGATGAGAAACTTGTGTTATTTCATACATATCCACTTTTCCCAGTGAGGTGCTACATGATGTTGGGGTCTAATCCATAGTCCTACAAAGAGTCTTTCCATGAATCACTACAGAACAACAAGTCATGGGATCTTGTCTCCTTACCTCCAAGGAGAAATATTGTCCAATGAAAATGGATCTACAAAACCAAAATAGTATTAGATGGATCTACTACCAAGTACAAGTATTAGTTAGTTGCAAAGGGGTATTCATAAGTTCATGGGTTGGACTACAATGAAACATTTTCCATTGTTGCAAGAATGGATTCCATAAGGTTGGTTTTGGCCATCGCATCTTCAAAGAAATAGGAGGTACATAAAATGGATGTGAAGAGTGCCTTCCTCCATGGTGACTTGGAAGAATATATCTACACATCCTGAGGGGTACACTGAAGATTATTCCTTGGTATGAAGACTAAGGAAATCATTATATGGGCTCAAGCAATCCCCAAGGGCATGGTATTCCAAAATGGATGCCTTCTTACTGCCACATAGGTTCAAAAGGTGCAAGTATGACTGCAATGACTACATGCAGCAGAAGGGGGGTTGATTATTTGTGATATTATTGTATGTGGATTACTTTCTCATCACCTATGGTTCAGCTACTATATTGAGGGATATCAAGTCATCCTTGAGCAAGGATTTCTCCATGACAAATATAGAGTTGTTGAGGCATTTTATTGGCCTTGAAGTGAATAAAAAATATTTTAGGATCGTGATTTCTCAGCCCATATACATAGATAACTTTCTCAAGATGTTCCACGTGACTGATTACAAAGAAGCATATTTCCCTTTCCTATATAGCATCATATTGGAAGAAGGTGGTTCCACTCCCCTGATTGATAGCACTCTCTATGAACAGCTAATTGGTAGCTTATTGTATATGACTCATTTGAGACCATACTTGTCATATGGAATTGGTGTTGTTTCTAGGTTCATGGAAGAATCACATGAGTTGCATTGGAGGGCAGCAAAGCGCGTCTTGCACTATGTGCAGGGGACTAGAGTGTTTGGGATTCACTATTCTACTGGTGCTCAACTAGATCTGGTTGGTTTGATTGACTTAGAGTGGACTGGAGACAGTAATGATAGAAAATATACTTTGGGATTTTTGTTCATGATGGGATCAAGACCAATCCGTTGGTTAAGAAAGAAGCAAGCAGCTCTTGCATTTTCTTCAGCTGAAGCAGAGTATAGGGGGGTTGCAAATGTTGTTATTTAGGAATTTTGGCTACATGGGAGTTTGGAATTTGCAGTTCTCCTTCAATAGAATTTTTTGTGATAATCAAAGTGTAATTAAAATTTCCACTGATCCAGTACAGAAGCAGTGGACCAAACAAATAGAAATCCACATGCATTATATCAAGGAACTAGTGCACAGTAGGACCATCACACTACATTAATTCCCTACAGAGGAGAAGATTTCAAACATTTTTCCAAAGTATTTCATTGAAAATATATTTGTTTATTTGAGATCTCTACTTTGTGTGAAGGCTTGATCTAGTTCCCTACTGTTCATTTTGAGAGGGGGGGGGGAAGGCGGGGCGAGGTGGGGGGGGTCCATGAGGTTTTCCATGTTTCCTTATTTATTGAGTGGTTATTCTTTTCATTATTATTTTATGGGTGACCTTTGGTCTCATTTTCCAAGGCCCAGGTTTCCAAAGTTTGGATTAGGGGGGGTTAGGATTATTATAATCATCCCTTGTCCACCATAGATTATTTTATCAGGTTTATTATATTAGGATTATGTTGTCACTTCATTAGTGCCATGGATAAGTTATATAGGGACTACCTACCACTTTATGCACCCTCATGCAGGAGTTTAGGAGCTCCAAAGACCAATCCCTAAATTTTAGGATACCACACCGATTTATGAGAGTATCACCTTCAATTCACCATAGTCAATGTTGATTCATGCTCCAATTGGCCACATTTAATTCACTGTGAGTTATTAATGTGCCTCATTTGCATGATTTGTGGAATAAGGTGCCTTTTCTCACCTACCATGGTCAGTTAACTGACTGTTCACCATTTCAATTGTCTGTGGTTTCACTAGTGAGTATGTAGTGTTGATTCTTCTAAATTTAGTCATGTCAAGAGTTTGGGATTCCAATCACTCCTATAGCTGTGAAAATATGATTCACGAAAATATCTAGGAGCTAAGGGAATCCTCACAATTCAATACTATTCACAAACTATGCAGAAAAACAGTGAAGAGAGCAAAATTAACACACATAGATGGTGCTAATAACTGAATATTATATTACTATACATCATGTAAATATGTGTGGTGCATATTTATAATACAATGGGTTAAAATATTTAGTCTTAGGAGGAAAATTGGTGGCATACATGTGGCATTCTTAGATTGGACCTCAAACCCTCCTAGGTTGACAAATAAGCTCCCAAACCACCTCAAATAGTCACTAATGGCCATGTGAACATAGGTGAATCATGATAGGACATAAATTATGGTAGAATAGGCATTGTGGAGTGCATGGGTAAGTGGAAGGGCTCTAGGAAGCATTTAATGGTTTAGAAGGGCCAAAAACCACCTAAATGCATGCATGGGCGCCTCTGGTCAAACCTATTCCTTGTTTTAAGGAGTAGGAGCACCCCAAGGAATTAAATGTAATTAATGAGGGAAATCATGCTCTTAGTTTACCAAAAATAGGGTGCTTGGGTGCATTAATGAGTGCAAAACCCCCATATACCTTGTTAGACCAACATAACCAAGGTGTGGACCATATGACATAAGTACAAGACAAAATAAAATGTGTCATAGGTGTATGTGACCATGGTTCTAGGTGGTATGATTCGATAACACCCCTCTTAATATTGACTTAGTGTAACCACATCAAAAATTTAGGCCTTGGCAACTAAGGCTCAAGTCACCTCCTACAAAAAAAAAATTGTCCATGTAAAAACGAGGAAAGAGGCGAAACCTCATGGGGGGAATCCTCCCTCAAGAATGGAAATGACACAAAGATGATCAAAATGTATTCAATAGGTATTCTTATTCACTTGAATGAGCTAAATGAAAAACTTCTTGGTGATAGATTTGGTGAAGATGTTGTGGATACCAAGATCATGCATGAATGTATTGTAGACAAAGAACATGTGGAGAGGCCCCTTGAAGGTGATCATTTGCTGACATTAAAGGAAATTTGGGGTCTAAAATGGGCCTTGTAAGAAAATCAGCTAACAATAAATTCTTGTGACTTGGAATTCAAGAACCAAAAGAATTTCAATAAAATGATTCAACCATAATGGTTGACTTGACATATTTGTCATAAAAAAAACTACTTTTTTTGTTCGTATTTTTAACATATATGCATGTTTTTTACTTAAATTTTGAGCAAGAGGGATGGTTGGATGTGTAATTATATACCACATACAACGAGTACCCACAATGCATATTTTTGGCAGACCCCTCTACCCCAAAAACAAGAAATACCTGAAAAACATGATGATGATGTCATCACCACATTTTTCCAGGTATTTCTTGTTNCCCCCCCCCCCTGCTCAAAATTTGAGTCAAACTACATGGAGATATGTTGAAAATACTAACAAAAATAGTAGTTTTTTTCTTTCTTCCTCCAAAATTAATAAATATTATTTTATTGTTTTAACTATTATTTTATTATTTTCCTCAGGAGGCCCATTTAAAACCTCAAATTTCCTCTAATGTGGAGGAGCATCATAAGAATTCATTTTTTTGCAACCATACTCTGATCTGGAAGCATAATCTATAATGGAAAAGATATCTCTGTAAACTCTTTCCCAAAGAGCATCAAAGAACTCAACAAAATCAGCTTCATGTATAGCGTCCATATCATGAATTAAACCATGAATATTCTTCCCAATTTGATGAAGCAACTTCATAACTCTGTAACAGAGCTCATGAGGCTCTGAAATATAGTAATAGAAGTCATATACAACAGAAAATATCAGAGGTAGAGTGTCTCCATGAGTGAATGGTTCCATAGTGGGAAAAGAGTGGGCAACTAGTGTTGGTAGATTTGAGTATATAGTTGTCATTGATGTCAAAGGTGTTCATGAATGACAAAGGAATAACCAATGGATATGATGGCAGGACAAACTTAGTGAAAGACTAAGGTAGTGATGGCATGGCATGGCATAGTTGAGGATGTGGCATGACACATATTATGACATGGAATATGATGGTGTCCTAATGATGATGAATCACTAAGGTAGTGATGGAAAAGTTGCTTATGGATTACAAAAGATAACATGGAAAAGTTAACGCAGCATAAGTCAAAGAAAAGACGAAATGGCACGATGATGAGGTGGCATAGATGAAGATAGTGATGACATGGCACCATGATGAGGTGGCATAGTTAGTTGCATGAGATCCAATGAATGAGGATTAGTTTTTGTATAATCTGCAAAGACAGAATGCAGATCCACATTAGCTCTAGAATGGATGGTTAGGAAGCATCCCACACAAGATCTGACAGTTAGGAAGCATCCCACAAAATATAGGTGGAAAATCCAAAGTTCTGCAAAAGACCAAGATCGAACAGTTAGGGGTAAATCCACAAGGAAATCAATGGCCCAGGAAAATGCAGAAACAAAGTTGTAGAAGTCCAAAATAGGTAAGTGTGATTCCGCATCCTGCAATCCGCAAGATCAACGGTTAGGAAAGACTCCACAAAATATCGACTGTAGGGAAGAAAAATTGTGGAAAGGAGCTTACGGAAAGCCGAAATGTTACATTTCTGCATCCTGCATCCCGCAATCTAGAAAGATCAAACGGTTGAAGTTACTTCCACTAAAACAGATTGATGGTGCGGAAGGAAAATTGAAGAAAGAATCTTGCGGAAAGGACCCTATGGAAAGAAGCTTGTGGAAAGGAATTTGTGGAAAGGAAAAAATGGGTAGTCGACATCCCACATATCGCATCCCATAATCTGGAGATCGACGATAAGGAAAATGATCGACGAAGATCAATAGTGGGGAATCATTGATGAGGAAATCTTGGTGCGGAAAGGAAATTTTGAGGCCGAAATCGATGGTTAGATCGACGGTCCAGATTGACTTAGAGATAATATCATAGACTCTGATTGGATCATGAAGTTGATCCTACAGAAAGAAGTTTGGCAATGCGAAAGCACCTGCAAACGTTGTACATAGGTATGGAAATGGTTTCCAAGCTGCGGAAACGATTTCTGAGGTGTAGGATCAATGGAAGAACATGAAAGGACATTCTGGAAGGTGTGATCTTCATATCTGAAAGGGTGCAACAGTGAAAGGTGTGTTTTTTCAGTTTTAAGAGATGCAACTATTGAAGAAGCTTAAACGCTGAGAATTATTTAATCAGCGGCCTGAGTAAGAAGGAAGATGTCTCTGTAGTTTGAATTGTATGATCAGAATTAGAGACCAGTGGGTGTGATAGAATTCAGTGGGAGAGAAATCATGAGAAACATATCAGGGTGGCAGGGCGATGCTAGGGCAGGTAATAGGCCTATAGGGGGTTGTTGCCTCCTTTCAGTTGTAGCTGATAAACTAGGGGGTTGTATCCTCCTTCCAATTGGCATTGGTAAATAGGGTGTTGTAGCATCCTTTTAGTCGAAGCTGACTCAACCAAGGGGTTGTAGCCTCCTTCCAATTGGCATTGGTAAATAGGGTGTTGTAGAATCCTTTCATTCATAGCTGATAAACCAGGGGATCATAGTCTCCTTCCAATTTGTATTTTTAAAACAGGGTGTAATACCATCCTTGTCTATAGTAGCAGGAAAAACTATTTGTAAATAACAATTTTGCAGTAATAGGATGTATTGGTGGTTTACCCTATTGGGATTCCACATTAAAATTGTGTTATGTGTATTCTTGTTGTTAATTGTTTCTACTGAAATATTTAAAAGTGGTTAAAATTGTAAAAAAATAACAATACTGATTCACCTCTCCCCCTCTCACTATTGACCAATAAACCAACAACTAGATCACACTGACAGTTGAGCGAACTTGGATGGTATGGAGATTTGAAATTTGAACCATAGGTGGTGAGATCAAGTCCAAACATGTGTAAAAGAAGTACCTTGAATTCCAATGGCATGGCTTTCCAACCAATGAATGATATGCAAGACATAAAAACAACATACACAAATGACATAGTATTGGAAACAATGCAATTTTGAGATTTTCCAATTAGCGAAATTGAGGGTTGTTGGGTATTTTGGGAATCAAATGGTTGGGGAAATGATTTTATGACTATCATAACCTATATATCATCGTCTGAATCAGAACAGGAAGGATATGAATGGAGTGGGAAATAGCTTTCGGAAGACAAGTCGGAAACTAGTGAAAAATGACTAGTTTTTTTAGGAAATTTTGGTGAACTGTTTGGGGTTTCTTCCAAGGATTGGATGGAGATTTCAGAATATTATATATCAGAATGGAAATAAAATATATATATATATATATCTGAAATAGAGACATGAGAAACAGGTTTCTCCCTAGCACCCAAAGCATACAAGTGCTTACCATCTTCTTGCTACTGAACACAATCTTAATATACTTCTTGACGAGGAAGAAAGTAAGCGTTTGGGCATATTTGTACAACATAGATTTGAAGGAGAGCTTGCGCTCCTCTCTTCTTTCAAAATATAGAACATTAATATTGTTTTCTTCAAGGAGCTTGCTCATGATGTCCATATTTTTTCTAAAGCAATATTTTTCATGGTGTGAACCTCTGCAATAATAACATTTGGTATTCTCTCTCTTGATTTTCATCCTCTTGGTTTTATAATCCTCATCAATTGAACTTGAGCTTTCCACATCCAAATGTTTCTTCTCCTTCACTCTTTGCTACTTCGAATCCGTGTCTTTATTCTTTACTTTGGATTGATTCAGCACACCTACATCAAGGGATTTATCCTTGGTGGATTTGATGGTACCCATTTGAACTAACTTGTCTTGTTCCTAAGTCAAAGACTCCATGAATTATTCCAGTGGAGGCATTCTCCAATTTCGAACTGTTAGCTTGCCTAAATGGAACGTTGAGACAAACACAAAATACTTAGTCCCTAGCTTCAAAAGGATAGACAAGATCAGTTGGTCTTATTTCTTCTCGATGCCACATTGTTTCAGCCAAAGCACCAAAAATTTGAACTTTGTGAAGAAATATTGGATCATCTTAAAGTGAGTTGGGCTCAATGAGATCAACTCATTTTCGAGTTGGTGTCCTCGCATCTCATCAGTATTCCCAAAAAGTGACTCAAGATTGAGCCAAACTTCATTGGGTGTTCCAAGAATTTCTACATGGAAGATAATATCCCTTGAAATACTGAGGCAAAGCATCCTAAATGCTCCATCTAGTCTGTTGAAGTACTTTGATTTTTCCATAGCAGAGTTGGGCTTGGTCTCAGTTCCATGGTAAATTTGTACAAAAATTTCGATTTCAGTTGGATCACCATTTTATCCTTCCATTCAAAATAGGTTAATGGGGTAATAAATACATGATTATGCTCCATTCTTGCTTGCGCGCTAAGTGATAGAAACACTGGATGTACCTACAATGCAAACACTCAAATTTTTTCTGACAATACCTTAAACAACAAAGAAAACACTATGGATTTGATTTGAAGATCCAAATATCTCTGATACCATGTGAAAATATGATTCACATAAATATATAGGATCTAAGGTAATCCTCAAAATTCAATATTATTCACAAACTATGTAGAAAAATAGTGAAGAGAGAAAAATTAACACACATAGATGGTGCCAATAACTAAAGTTTATATTACTCTAAATCATGTAAATATGTGTGGTACATATTTATAATACAATGGGATAAAATCATTAGTCTTAGGAGGAAAATGGTGGCATACATGTGACAGGCTTAGATTGGACCTCAAACCCCCCTAAGTTAACCAATAAGATCCCAAACCACCTCAAGCAGTCACAAATGGCCATGTGAACATGGGTGAAGCATTGTAGGACATAAATTAGGGTAGGATAGTCGTGGTGGAGTGCATGGGTGAGTAGGAGTGGCTCTAGGAAGTATTTAATGGTCCAGAAGGGTCAAAAACCACCTAAATACTTGCATAGGTGCCTCTGGTCAAACTAGTTCCTTGTTTTAAGGAGTAGGAGTGCCCCAAGGAATTAAATGTCATTAAAGAGGGTTCCCATGATCTTAGTTGACCAAAAATAGGGATATTGGGTGCATTAATGATACCAAAATCCCATATACCTTGTTAGACCAACATAACCAAGGTGTGGACCATATGACATATGTACAAGACAAATGAAAATGGGTCCTAGGTGTATGTGACCATGGTGCTAGGAGGTATGGTTCTCTAACAATAGGATTCAAATTTCCATCTTTTTATTTTGGATGTATTACATATAGATTAATGATTATTGTGTCCATATATTGTTATCAAATTTGTGCTTCTTTTCTATTTAATTTCACCATGCATGTTTATAAATTATAACATTGTAATTCATCCTCGTTCATACTTATTTCATAGTAAGATTCAATACAACCTGAATATCTTGTGGGATTGATCATTTTACACCCCTCATTTGTGAAGTTAGGAGCAAGTTGTATAGTTGAAATACATGAGTGTTTCTTTCTCTCATGTTGACAGTTTTTAATTGAGATAGTGAGAGATAAATTTGGAGGGTAAATGATAACTCATTGAAGAGTGATGGTGACCACTTGTAAAGAAATCATTTGGGAGGTGATATATAAAAAATAATATTATACAAAAAAGGCAGGCATTCCTATGCTTATGAAATTTCTTCAAAGTAAATTACAATAGGAGGAGAATAGAGGATCCACTCTATTACAAACCAATGGGATAAGGAAAAGGTTGGATTCAATCCCAAACATGACAGGATGTTTTTGGTTATATTTGTATAATGACAATGGTGCTTGGAGGAAAGAGTGGTTTATAATGAAAACAACCCACCAACCTGGGGAACTAGGATAGAAGGGGAGGAACCTAAAGAGAGACTCCTACATATCCTTATCTAGAAGTTTTAAACCATAACTACGAACACTACAACCACTAGAATGTACAACTCTCCATGATGCGATGAATGATTTTGAATCAATCATAAGAGAGAGTATTGAGGTGAACATCAATGATAACTTTCTCTCCACTTAATCGAAGGTCAACATTTACATAGATAATGGAAACCAAGGTACAAACACTAACACTCTAACTTGCACAATAAATTGTGGATGGTAATCAGAGCTAGGGTGGTTGAATGGATTATAACCCCTTTGAGAAGAACCAAGAGAACATTGTATGTAATGGAAATGGAAACAAAATCAGACAAGATTAGTTTATGAGTGGGAGGCTAGGTACTTCCCTTAATCGAAGTAACATGGATGGTTGACACTAGGAAGTAATCTTTAATCATTCTAGCATAATATGACTAGAAGATTAGTGGGCCTTGAGAATGAATGGAATATGGAGTAGGTATTGTTTAGATCATTTCATACTAACCGGATGAGGAGGATCATGTGTTAGGAATACAATGGTAACCAAGAATGAGATATGATGTTGGAAATGGTATATTTTAATTGTTGTGATCAAGGGTGACAAGGAATACTATTATAAACATAAAATTGACTTTGAAACCCGTATCATATTTGGGGTTTGGGGAATATATGATGTTTCTATTTTTTATAGTTTAATGAATGAATAAAAAAATGTGTGTATATGAACAAATGAAAATATGGGTTCCGAATAAGTGAAAAACTTGCAAATAATTCCTCAATGTAGGAAAGGACACTATTGTCATTGAAAGAATAAAGGTGGTCCCTAGTAGGCTCTTCTTGGGTGTTGATGAAGTGGAAATTGTTTGAGATTAAATGGTCTACTGATATGGTGGGGATGAGATGCATATGTGAACTTATACATGTAACAAGAAACTTCTTCAAAGTCTAGAGGGAACAACTAGAAAATGTATCAAGGAAGAAGTATGTGACTTACTTGATGATATGTTGGGATAACACAATATCACACCTAAGGGATAAAATAGAATGGGTCCCATAATGTAATGGGATATAATTGTGAGGAAACCCATGAAGATGGAATGTTAACCCAAAATAGAGGCATAATTTACTAGAATTTTTTTTTGCAATATGTCAAAGTAAGAGAACCTTAGGGATATATGGGGAATGGATGGATATATGAAAGGTACATAGAGGGAGTGTGAATCCTATATGTTAGGGTGACTAGATATACAAGTAAAGGTGGTGGTAATACTTTGGGTGAAAATGATGATGTTTGGCCAAAATTTTGCACACATTAAACAAATATTGTGGTGTAATATGCTCGTGACAAGAAATCCAATTGTGAAAATGATATCGAAATGTGCACTTGTACTTGAGGAAACAGCGAAGAAACTATTTCCAAGTGAATTTGTTGGTTGGAAAAAATAGATGGAACCATCATTCAAGAGATCATGTGATTAATTGCAATGGTGTAAACAGTGTGTCAAATGGAGCTATGGAACTCCCAAATGAACCAATAGAAAAATTAAGGTTGAACTATATACAGGTTCGGGTATGTGAATTTGAAATTAATTGGTTTCATTGGAACTTGGAAGACCTAAAGTGATTGGATCTCATTGAGAGATATTATATTAATATTTTTTATCTAAGAGTTGTAGGTGAGTCCTTCTTCAATTTTAATGATTTTGTTATGTTTAATATTTATTTTAAGGGTTAGTTTGACCCATACATAATGTTTTAAGGTTTTTCTAGGGTTGCATCAATAGTGAAGGAAAAGTCATGCTATGTTGTGCAATTATTCCTTTGACAATCACACCAGGTATGAGATGTCATCTCTAGGAACCACATGATTGTAAGTTCAACGAGTTTCACATGGTACAATCGACAAAATCATATGATCATGAGGAAAAATCACATCTCTAGTCACACATAAAATCATGTGTGACATGGATGGTGGGAAAATTTAACTGAATGTAGTGATTGCATGACCAATTTCACTGATCATTCACATGTGGCACAACTAATGGGTTTAAAGGATGAGATGTCTTGATTGCAAGGTTATTTTTCTTTACCAATCTAATGTGGTGCAACTATCTATTTGAAATCGCTAAAAAATATCCTTTTATAGATATTTTAACTATAAATTCACATCTTGAAAAACTTCCTACTTAAATTAATTGTGTGTATTGATCATGCAACAATTGAAACAATGAGGTCATGCCTTTGTGAAACAATGTCTAGGTAAATTTGCACAAATTTTATTAATTTTTTTCTTTCATTTTTCTTACACTCAACTAGACTAACAATAATTGTTGTGATTAGTTTTGTAGCTTTTAACAAAGTTATGGTGGTCTAGTGGCTAAAGCGCCACCTTGATGGCCTGCATTGGGAGGTGGTTAATGACATGACAAATTGGTAGTTCCTACAAGAGATAGGTTTGTTGAATTCTTTGACTAGTCCCTCATGAGGTCAAGTGATGGTCTACTTAATTATTTGATCAACATTTGGCATCATGGTAAGGATTGTTTCATTGTGTATAGCCAGTGTGTGCCACTTCAACATCTTGACATCTAGTTTTTTTACTAGACTCCCCATTAGGGATGATTTTAAGGAACCATACTTATTTAAAAGTGTATAAATGTTGGTGAATCTTACCAATTCTTAAAACTCCAACTATAAAATGTTTGGCGATATTTTTCAAAAAATATTTTAATTTTCAAGGATTTTATATCGTTTATATAATAATTTGGCAATTTTTAGGGTGAAAAACGTTTACCCCGTCAAAATTGGGGGAAACATGGCTTCAAAAAATGCAAAATGGCGAATCTTTTTTGGAGAAAACCCCCTAAAAATAGCCCATGGACTAAATTTCGCACCTAAAATTATCCATGCTCCCCATCAGTTTGATCCAAAAGGAGACCCACCCTACCCTTTTGGGGCCAAGGAAAATTGACCAATTTGTCATTTGATATTGTGGTGCATACCCTATAGGGAATAAGTATGGGGTGATTAATATCACCAAGATCTAGGATTTTGTTATGCAAATGGTTACCACCATTGTTGTTAGAGTGTTGGGAGCGACTAATACCTACTAGATCTCTAAGGATCATATGTTGTTGCTGGAGAGATCCCTAGACGAAAACAAGATCACATGGGATAGCATGCTATTAGTGAACATGAGGAATCAAATAATCCAGTGGTTCACCTAGTGTTAGGGTCAGTTTATGTACTAGTAAATCCTCTATGTATACTTCTTAGAGATATTCCCAACATTGAGACCACTAATCATGATACTAGTGCAGGGGTTGTGAGAGTCATGGATGCATTTATAGTGGTAGTTGATGCCTTAGATAGGTGGTGGTGTATTAGAATAGGTTTTCACACCATAGTACATGGTAGTGTGGTGATATTGGGTAGGTTAGGTAGAATTATTTCCATACCATGGTATGGATCTTGGTCAAGAACCTGATCTTCCCCAGCCTCGTAAAGAGGGGTGGGGGATATGGGTAAGTAAATACTATATTTAATCTTTTGATGTGTTAATTTTTTTATTTTTCATGCTTTCTTTATGATATTCATGAGGTAATTACATATTACATGTTTTGTGGATGTAAATATAGACCTTGTAGCACCAACGATAATAGTAGCCACTCCTTCACTAGTCACAACAACAACAATTGAACTAGATAGGGAGTGTTTGTGACAATGTTTCCTTCATGATGAGGCAAGGTTAGAAGCTCTAGAAGGGGACATGAGTGCTTAGATAGTGGAACAGATATCAACTTGTTTTGAAGTACTCTTAGAGGATGCTAATGATTGTGGTTCAATAGACTGGGATAATTGGTGCCTTGAAGCTTGTGTTGCGCTTACGTTGTGTGTATGTACTGAGTGGTGTTAGATCCAACTAGTAGCCATGTCTAAATAGTTTGTTTGGGATATAGCAATAGGATGGGGGGTAGAATGAGTGTTGAGACTATTGACAAAGGATGTATCACCCATAGTGATAAATCCTCATCCATGAGAGTGAAGGATATATGTATATATGGGTCATGGGCTCCATTATTTTGATGATATGTATGGAGGATACATTCTCATTTATATATCCTATGTTTTTATTGTATACCATAAAGCCATATTTTATGTATCCAATTAGGAACACTTGTACATTTGATGACACACACACACACCAAGGAAAATTAGTTTCATAATCATCTCCTCTTTTCTTGTGCATTTGATACATTGTATTTATTTAAGGATATTTCCCACCTGAAGAAGATTATTTTTATTTCATTCTTGAGGTATTGTGTTACTCTTTATTTCTAATTTTATGCTATTGTGGGAATTTGGTGCATTATATTTGGTATCAGATACATTTTCACCATAATTTTTGTTAGGGGATGATTCAGACATTATCTAAATACCTATGGTAAAAATTGCAGGTCCTAGTTCATAATAAGTTCAGAGTTAGATTCTATGGAACTTAGGTATTTTTACTACTCCAAAAACTAGTCTCAAATAGGAGTTCTAGGTAAAAATTTTATATATGAGGATTGAGGGATACAATTTGAGTGCCACGCATTTATTAAAAAATAATATATACCATATTACTTGTGGTAAAAACTGCAGGAACAAAAACGAAAAATTAGACACATGTCAAACAATACAAGTTTGCTCTCCTTAAAGGGACAAAAACAACAAATTTTGGGAATGTTACCATAACTCTCCCTTGGTACATCATAATTTGGTCAAACATGTTCCGCAGACAAAACTTACCAAGATACTATATGACAACATTTAAGACTCGGGGGGGATAAAATTTCTAGATAATTCAAGAGAATTATCAACTAGCAAGACAACCTACAAACCAAGGTTTCTAAAGGTATGTTAATTTGAAATTTGATTAATTTTTAATGAAATATTTGTTTTGGATTATTACAAATGTATGATAAATATAAAATAGAAGGTAATTATAGGTAAATGTTATTTTGGGCTCACATGGTAAGGGGTTATGCAAAAACAATTATGCCAATTAAACTTCTTTAGAGCTCAAGAATGACTCAAGAAGAAATGAAGAAATTTGTAGCATGTTCGGAACCTAATATGTCGTATTCTCTACCATACAAAATTTTCATTTACAGGCAATGTTCCTTCACTTTTAATGCATTCCAGCACCATTATTCTGTCACTTACCGCTAAATACATCTATTCTTCCGTGTGGTTAAAAATTATAGTTTTCTTGTATTTATAATGATTAAATATAATTTTATCATGGTTTTATAGATGAAGGTTTAACAATGTGTTTTTGTGCCTAAGCACCATGTTCTTGTACCAATTCTTCCTTCACTTGTTCTTGCACCAATTCATGGTTTCATATTTTTACACTTCCAAATTGTATTCTTCCACTTTGATGTGTCATATGGATGCTTCTAGATGGTTAGGTTTCCATCATACCTCACCCATATTGCACATGTGGTTTTCTAACTCATGGTCAAATATTTTCAACTAACTTGCAAAGTTTTTTAACTGCCAACTTTAGGAGCAATTTGCAAACAAATAAAGATATATTTCTAAACTCCTGCACAAAACCCACTTGCTGAATATATCCATTTATCTTACTCGTGGTAGGTTTCAACGTTAACAAAGGATATTTATCCCGAATCTGCCAAAATTTCGTAAACATGCAGATTTTTAGGATTTTTGCTAAATTTGGGAATTCATTTTCTTGAGCTTAGGGATTCAATTTCTTCAACTCATAAATTGATTTCATCTAGAAATTAGATCTCATAGGTATGAGAAGGGAATTCTTGAAGTTTGTGTTTCAAAGAAATTCATTATTGTAATAGACATTAGAGAGTTGATTATGTAAATAGAGTTTTGATCGAAATGGAGAATTGATTGTTGCTAATTCATTGTGCATCTTCATCACTGTAGTTGATCCTTCCTAGCAGCAATTTATTGCTTGAGAGGTCCCCTAAAGATTTGTAACATTTTGCTCATTTATATTTGTTATGTTTTACTTTATTTTTATGCTTGTGTTAATTCATCTATATTTTCAATTTGATGTTTAATATGTGTATTGAATTCAAAATTCACCTTCGAACTATGTGTACTCTCTTGATTATTATCATGAACATGTTTTCATGCAATCCAATTTCTATTACATGTTATATTCTAACACTTACATTCTTCCTTTCATATTCACAAACTAAATTCATTAATAATTTTACATAAAGGAGTTACAATTTCATTTGTTTAAAACCATGTGAATGTTTGGAAATCACCAAATTTGGATTGCTTGACTACTTTTGATTTAGTTTGATTTAGTTAGTTTTCTTTAATTTAGTTTTCCATTGACTTTGATCCATTCCCGCACTAGAATTTCTATTTTTTTTATTCATGGACCATATTTTATATTTATTATTATGTTCTTGCACCTAGATTTTAATTATGCTTCATGTTCTATTCATGCACTTACAATGCATCTCCATTCTCTCTATTTGTACCAAACCATCCATGTTTTCAATTCACTCATTGAAAATGTATGTAAAGCTTCCAAATTCATTCCTAATTGTTCATTCATAACCAAAATAGAGGGTTATTGTTTAGTTGATCATTAAGAAATTTAAAGTAAAAGAAATCTCGATGTTATTCATATGGCTTCATTCTATTAATAAATAATTACTACATATAATGATGTAATCCTTCAATCATATCTCTAAAATCATTGATTCATTTCCTCATGCTATCCTCAAAATCCGAGAGTCACACAATTCCCCCATTATTTGTTTATTTTGCAACCTACACTCAAAAATTGTTATTATTGGGGATTACCCTTATTTAATTCATGCAGTTAATTTTGTTTTGCATGTTAATGTTGCATAATGTATGGTTTATTTTAATATTCTATTATCTATTAACATACATAGATTTTTCTATGTGAGAACTTGTGTATATATATTCTATTGGTCTCATTATTCACATGGCCCCATAGTTAAGTTGTTTATAATAGTCACATCGTTAATTTTATTTAAGAGGTTATGTTAAGTAATCGTTCATTATAATTTTGTAATAGTGTTGTTAGTTGTTTAAATTAGTATTTTTTGCTAACATGTTATTTAAATTATTATCGTAGCTTATATATTTATATATTATAAAAAAACTGTTAACATTAAAATATTCTTATCATATTTTGTTTGTTTGTTATACTGAGTTATGTAAATAGATGTTATTATTATTATTTCATTTAGAAATATAAGTATTCAAATTTTGTATTGTTTCATATGTAGCGTAAAATGTAGGAAACAAAATAATTTCATATTAAAACACATAATTTCTCTTTCTTTCACTTCCATTTCATCGCTTTTCTTTCATTTTTATTTTGTCACATTACTTTTTTTTCTGACTTGGGTGCATCTTTTCGAAGACATTTCATTTGCATAGTTTGAAGTTAAATTTTATTTCTTGTTTGTTTGATTGTTTTTTCCTTTATGTAGTTTTTTTTCTATAGTGTTATTTTCTTTTTATTTCCTGCACTTTAATTCCTGTAGTTCATTTAGTTCATGTACTTATATTTATTTCATGAACTTTGATTTTATTTCCAGCACTAGGATTTTATTCAAATACTTGTTTGATTTGGTTTAATAGATTCAATCACCAATAGAAATATTAAAGGTCTAACTCATGAGATAAGACCATCCTGGAATGGGATTCATCCTAAGGTTTTAGTATATTTCTTGCCAATTGAATCCATTTTCATTTGGTTTTTTATTTATTGCATTTAAGTGTGGTTTGTTGGTATTAGTTGTTACATTAGGCTAGATTAGGCTCTAGTCCTACACATATGGTGTTTGCACCTCTAACTCTATGACTCCTTGGTTGACAATTTGATGTCGAATTAACAGTGAATATTTGCTTTTATTGACATTTTTTGTGTCATTTCCGGGGAGGTGCTAAAGGGATAGGAGTTTATGTAGGCAAGTAGGTTGCATTTAAATTACATAACTGGGGGAGGAGAAAATGGTAAGATGCAAAGACAAACTCATATGGAATTTGTGTGGTGTAACATCCTGACGCATCCACTTTGGTGGAGTTTCTTCAAAGCCTTCTTATTTCCTTTTTATGAACAAGTGTGCTTTCCTTTTATTAGAGTGTTTATTTTATGCAAGTTTGATTCCATTATGCAAGTGTGTTTATTTTCTGCAAATTTGTTTAGTTTCCTACAAGTGTGTTTCCTTTCAACAAGTGCTATGGTTTTCAATTTTTCAATTGGTTTCTATTTTTTATGATTTAATTTCTAATTATTTAATTTGGTTTGCTTAAATTTGTTTGGAGTGTGTATTTCATTTTTATAGTTAGTTTTCATTTCATTTTTCATTAAAAAATCAAAAATATTTTGGGTGTAATAACCCCATGCACTAATCCATTTGTAAGACATGACTCGTCAACCATCAAGATGGATTCAAAGATAATCATGAATTTTGAAGAACTATACCAAATCCTAGAAGCAACTTCAATATCTTCTTTTTAGAAAGAGCGCATCTTGACAGCAGTGAAGAACCTATCTACTTCTCCAAACTACATAAAAGAAACAAAGTCATATGAGTCATTCCTACAAGAATACCGATAAACCTCCATCGATCAATTTTTCCAATCTAACAAGGAGACCGAAGACTCGTGGCCCATATCTAATAGGGAGAATACATGAGAAATTGATATTGAGGAGGCTAAAGAAAAGAATACATGAAGTGGTGTAAATGAAGAGGTGGACCAAGGACATCGTGACTATATTGAGCAATAGTTCCAAACAATCATCACATTAAAGAACCACTATATTCTTCAAAAAACTTGGCATCGTATCATTTGAAATTGTCAGACTTTCAAAAACCATTGTACATTAAAGTTTATATTTCAAATCCTAGCATGACTATATTTTCCAACATGTCACCACACATGGCTACACTGAAAGTA
The DNA here is from genome assembly GCA_001517045.1 of Pseudotsuga menziesii. Taxonomy (NCBI): domain Eukaryota; kingdom Viridiplantae; phylum Streptophyta; class Pinopsida; order Pinales; family Pinaceae; genus Pseudotsuga; species Pseudotsuga menziesii. Next base: position 199,628 of record LPNX011231142.1, on the reverse strand, counting down.
CTCCTACACTTGAAGGAGATACTCTTTCTTCAAACTAGATTAGGATGATGTAATGTAAATAAATAAATACAATAGTAGATTAGTATTATGTAATGTAAATAAATATAATGGTAGATTATGATGATGTAATGTAAATAAATAAATACAATAGTAAAGAGAAAAATAAGTTCTTTTGTGAAAACTAGTTTTCTGGTGCAACTGGTCAACGTCATACCTTAATGGTCGGTATCCAATGATTTATTTTCATGATCAAAACCAAAAAAATTATTCGCATGATAATAATTGTACCTTGGTTTGGGTAGAAGTTGAATACTATATGGTTTTATGGTTCAACAGCTTGTAGTTGTTCATTTCCTTGTTTTCAAGTTTTAGTATCAACATCTACTCTTCCTCACCTTATTTGCATGAGTACATGAAAACTCTCAGGTGTGGGGGACAAAGAAGGAATATTCATATCCTTATACTCAACATATTCAAATTTCCTTCAATTCAGTTTAGCTTCTTTCATTATATCAACATCATGATTTTGATCTTCTATCCGTGTTCAACTTCATCTTAGTTTCAACTTCATCTCTCATTCATAAGTTTTACATAGTCATGTTTTATCCTGAAACAAAATCAAAGTCAAGGTAAACTTGAGGTAAAACATATTTAAGAATCTTTAAATCATTAAAAATTTAAGAAAAAATCATAATTAACCACTACACATTCTTTATGCTTTATATTCCATAAACAGTTATCATTACCAGCCATTAAAACCCTTTGTTTGTAAATCCCTCATCCATAATAAAATGAATACTTTGGTAAGACCGAAAGGATGAAAAAAAATATATTGTGGTACTCAATACAAAGAAATATATATAGTGTCTTCTCCTTAATTATCACAATACATTCTCAAAATTGAATGTTCTCGGTAGAGGATGAAGTCACTATTTCTTATCCAAATCAAAGAACAGCAAATAAGCATTGGTATTAAAGAAAAAAACAAAGTATACAAACACATCTAAGTTTATATTCACATAGCTATTATTTCCATCACTTTTCCATATCATCCATCATCCCTTCATAGTTCATCCCTCGCTTTTCCTCAATTTTCATTACTTTATTGTGAAAGAAATCAAGTTAAAATATATGATAATATCAAATGCAAAAGGGTGTTTCTCCACAAGAACCAATCCTTTACAAAAATAGTCAAATAATGTACACAATGAAGAAATGTTTTGTTTTCATGAAGACATGGAAAACCAGCAAGCATGGGGGAGTGTTTGGATCCAAACATGTCATATTCTATACCATACAAAGTTTCCATTTACAAGCCATATTCCTACACTTTTAATGCATTCTAGCACCATTATTCTATCACTTACCACTAAATACATCTATTCTAACTTATGGTTAACAATTATGGTTTTCTTATATTTTTAATGATGAAATATTTTTTATCATGGTTTTATCGATGAAGGTATAACAATGTGTTTTTGTGGTCAAGCAACATGTTCTTGTACCAATTCTTTCTACACTGATATTTGCACCAATTTATGGTTGACATATTTTTACACTTCCAATTTGTGTTCTTACACTTGGAATAGTCATATGGTTGCTTCTATATGGTGAGGTGTCCATCATACCTCACCCATCTCACACATGTGGTTTTCCAACTCATGGTCAAATATTTTCAACTAATTTGGAAAAGTTTTTAAATTGCTAAATTCAGGAGAAATTTGTGAACAAATAAAAATAGATTCTGAAAATCCTTCACAAAAACCACTTCCATAATATACCCATTTATCTTAATATTGTGAGATTTCTCCGAATTCAAAATGGCTGCAAAGAAAATGGAGGGTCTTTATCATGAATCTGCCCAAAATTCGTAAAAAAGTCAATATTTTTAGGATTTTTGCTAAATTTGGGAATTCATTTTCTTGAGCTTAGGGATTCAGTTACCTCAACTCATCAACTAATTTCGTATATAAATTAGACCTCATAGGTTTTAGAAGGGAATTCATGAATTTTGTATTGCAAAGAAATTCATTATTGTAATAGACATTGAGAGAGTTGATTTTGTAAATAGAGTTTTAATCAAAATGGAGAATTGACTATTGTTGATGCATTGTGCATCTTCATAGTTGTAAATGACCTTTTCTAGCATTAATTTCCATATTTGGAGGGCCAAACAATATTGGTAACTTGCTTATTGTTTATATTTTTTAGGATTTACTTTATTTTTATGTTTGTGTTACTTCATCTATATTTTCAATTTGATGTTTAATGTGTGTATATTGAATTTAGAATTCACCTTCAAACATTGTGTTCTCTCTTGATTATTATCATGTAAATGTGTTCATGAAATCCAATTTATATTACCTGGTATTTTCTAACATTTACATTATGCCTTGCATATTCACAAACCAAATTCATTAATAATTTTACATAAAGTAGCTAAAATTTCATTTGTTTAAAACCATGTGAATGTTTAGAGATCACCATATTTTGATTGCTTCACTAATTTTGATTGAGTTTTCTTTACTTATGTCAAAATTATAAATACTTGATGGAAATAATAATGCTATAAACAAGCTAAGTATCTAGGCACACAATTAACCTCGCGGAGAATTGCAAAGAATTAGCATAAGGAGAGAATAAGAGGAAGTAATGAACACGCATTAATGAATGATCAATAAATTATAATTGATATTATTACATTGGTTATACATCCTTATAAAGGATATTTGAGTTGATGGAAGACAACCAATTGCTAGCTCATAAATCAGAGTTACTAAATATATTAAACCCCCATAGGTGGCTAAAGCACTTTCCTAATCTATCAAGGACCTCACGAATTAGATAAAGCATGATTGAGTGATGATAAGTGATGGAAATACTTGTTAATACTGGAATATGGAGAGAAAATCATGAAGGATGGGTTGGAAATAAAAGATAGAAGTTTCCTAGTTGACTAGATTTACCTTATCCACAGAAAAGATGGATAAAAGCATAATAAGGCAGAATCTGCAGGAAAGAGTAGTTACTAATTTTGGCAGTCAATAAAGTGGATAGGATCAAGCCAAAATCAGGATTAAAGTGTTCCTAGGTTATATATGGAAAGTGTTGACCATATGTTGCAAGTGGATGCCAACTATCTAGGCTAATGGCTAGGAAATTAATCAAAATCGATTAAATATTTTATCCTAAGTATTGAATGGGTTTATTATATTCCCACACCCTACTTTAAGTATGAATTTATGATGATATATCAGAAACATAGATGCATATGGATGCATATAGGTCCCATCAAGAAGTATATGGTCACCCTTTAACAATTATTATGTCCAAAATAACTAAAGAAAGAGGCAAAATCACATGGGAAAATCCTCCCTCAAAAAAGGACATGAAAGGAAAACCAAAAAATGTTGAACTGTTGTTGATGCATATCCAAACTGAATGTTGATGTCTGGAGGAATATTCATACTGGGAAGAAGAGAAATATGCTCACCGAGATCAAGAACAGTTGCAGGATGGAAACTAGGACCATGTAGAACAATTAAGATCCGATGATGTGAAATCTCTTGAGAGTTGTAATCAGCTCCAAGATGATGTAATGACTTGAACTTCAAACGAATAGAGATGAAGTCAACTCCAGATAGGTGAAATAAGAGTCCAAGCAAATGTATGAGGTCTCCAACTTCATTTACACAGAGAGGATGTGTGCAAATGATCATGTAGGAATAGAGAAAAGCCATAGGATCAAAGAGTGTGAATGCAAGGGATCCATGGGTTGATCTAGCTTCCAAATAATCCAAAAGAACACATATTAGCACATCAGTAGACTCATGCAAATACACTTATAATAAATCCTCTATAGTATAAGTATGAAAGGAGGAAGGAAGGAGATGTTCAAAATATTCAAGGAGGCTCTAAGAATGAGTGCCAAGAACAAAGGAGGATTTTCATAAGCGCATGGGATCAAGTATGGTAAGTGGAAAGACACTAAAAAGGACCTGATTTGGCTAAGCAAACATCCAGGAAAGCACTATGTTGTGCACCATCAATGAGATATTATGCACAAAGTGTGAAAGATTTGGCATATGGATCTCGAAATCCATGATATAAGACATAGAGAACATTGAGTGTGTGACAAAATCACCAACAAGGGAAATGGAAGCTCCATTAGTCATTTCTTCTTCATCATTAGTATCATAAGAAGATGAATCAAGATATACATAAAAAGATGGCTCTTCAATATGTGCTTCTTGATATGAAGAGGAAGAATTTGAATCAAAGGAAATGGCGGCAAAAGGAACTGCATGAGAGACTTCTTCATCAGAGACAGTAGAGGTTGAGACATCTTGAGAGAGAGCAATCATTGAGGAGATAGAGGTTCTCTCAAAATAGCTAGTAGAATCCTTATTGTGCTTGCCCAAAACTCTATCCAATGTTTTCCATAGATCCTTTGGGTATTTAGCATAATCAATAAGGTAGTGCATGCTTGGAGAAATAGCTATACCTATAGATCCAAAATCTTTATCATATTCATTCAGCCAGTCACTTATATCTTCATAAGACTCTTCAGCAGCTCCAATAGATATCGCATAGAGAATTTTTCTCTTTAGAGATGAAATCATCTTCAATTTCCACTATGAATAGCTTGTGAATGGAGAAAGAAGAGGAACTAATACTCTTGAATCCATTTGAAGTTGTACCTTCAAAATAAACTTGCAAATATGAAAAGAAGGATTAATTAATGAGATATCAAAGATATGATGTCATGTAGAGCTTTGATATCCTAGGCTCTGACACCATGTCATAATTCTAAATCCTTGATGGCAATAAGAATTCTATAAACAAACTAAGGATCTAGACACACAATTAACCTCGGAGAGAATTGCAAAGAATTAGCATAAGGAGATAACAAGAGGAATTAATGAACACACATGAATGAATGATCAATAAATGATAATATATCTATTATTACATTGGTAATACATCCTTATAAAGGATATTTGAGTTGATGGAAGAAAACTCATTGCTAGCTCATAAATCAGACTTACTAAATATGATAAATCCCCATAGGTGGCTAAATCACTTTCCTAATATATCAAGGACCTCATGAATTAGCTAAAGCATGAGTGAGTGATGATAAGTGATGAAAATACTTACTAATCCTGGAATATGGAGAGAAAATAATGAAGGATGGGTTGGAAATAAAAGATACCAGTTTCCTAGTTTACTAGCTTTACCCTATCCACAGAAAACTTGGATAAAAGAAGAATAAGATAGAATCTGTAGGAAAGAGCAGTTACTAATTATGAAAGTCAATAAAGTGGATAGGATCAACCCAGAATCTAGATTAAAGCATTCTTGGGGTATATATGGAAAGTGTTGACCATATGGTGCAAGTGGATGCCAACTATCTAGGCTAGTGGGTAAGAAATCAATCAAAATTGATTAATTATTTTATCGTAAGTATTGAGTAGGTTTATTATATTCCCACAAGTTAGTTTTCTTTAATTTGGTTCTCCATTTACTCTAATTTATTCCCTCACTAGAATTTCTATTTTGTTTTATTCCTTCACCAAATTTTGTATTTCTTGTTTTGTTTATGCACCCATATTTCAGTTGCGCTTCCTGTTACATTCCTGCACTTTCAATTTGTCTCCACTCTTTCTATTTTCAACACCATACCATCCATACTTTCAATTCACTCATCGAAACTATGTGTAAAGCTTCCCAAGTATTTTTTAGTATTGTTTATTCATAACCAAAACATAGGGTTATTGTTTAGCTAGTCATTAAGGAATTTAAAGTAAAAGAACTCTCTCTATTATTCTTATGCCTGCATTATGTTAATAAATAGTTGTTTTTATAATGATTTCAAACCTTCAATAATATATCTAAAGTCATTGATTTAGTTTCTCATGATCTCATCACAATCCAGCTGTCACACGGTTCTCCATTGTTTGTTGTTTCTTTTGCAAACTACACTCATAAATTGTTATTATCTATGTGTTTCCCTTCTTTAATTCCTGCCTTTTTTTTTTTATTTTGTATGTTAATGCTACATAATGTATGAGTTATTTTAATAATTTTTCATCTATTAACATACCTAGTTTTGTCCCCGGATGCGGGTGCCAGCACGATGAATAGTTGGCGCACAATGCCTTGGTCCAAGCACCTCCCGCGTGCCATCCCACATGCAACTAGGACATCTATCAACTCCACCACCCTACCCTCTACACCTTATCCTTGTGCGCAGAAGGAGAAGCATGTCATTTCCAAGCATGCAACGTAGGGTGGTGACACCCTGTCCTCCTCTTGCGCTTTCATGGTGGAGCAGATGAATTCAATGCGAGCCAGCACTGGGATAGGATTTGGTCAGGGTGGTGATTTGAAGCACTTCGCCATGGTTTTTTGGTTTATTGTCTTCCCTGGGTTTATAACTTCTATGTGTCATATTGTGTCTTCCACATGATTTGAAGCTTGGTTTTAGCCTCAGGGTGGAGCTCTTTCGATTTTGTTTGGCATTCCTCCTCGGTCTATCAGTCTGCAATTCAGTGGGTTTTTCATAGGCTCCAGTGACATGGGAAGCTCCCACCACCCCGCTCTCTTTCTACACACAGTTTTTCCCTCTATCGTGCCTCTGGATGAACATGTACATGCAATGGAGAACACCTCAATGTGCCAGCACGGGTAGGGGAAATGCCTAGGGAGGTTTTAGTCTGTAGACTGAAGACGGGTATGAAAACCACATTTCCAAACCGGTCTGCATCCTTATTGAAGACTGGGAAGGAAGGGTCCTCAACCAGTGGCTCTATTCTGGGAAGGGTGGTAGCCAAATTAACCATTACTGGCATGTTAAAAACATGTTGTCCAATCTCATGGAAGACATACTAAGTAATTGGTCGGCTGCTCGCGATATTGTTCTTGTTGTTAAAGCTAAAATGATGGAAATGAACACTCATATCACAACCTTGGACAACACATTTGCATGGAACTCCATGGTAGGTAAAGTAGGACATGTTGGCCTCGAGGATGGTGGCAGTGGGAGTGCTACTGGGGGCATGTCGCGGTATACTATCATGGTTTTGGCTTCACAGGACCCTCCTTTTCCCATTACTTTGATCGTGGAGCCTCTGTTCAAATGAATGAAGGATGTCGATAGCCAGAACACTGAGCCATATCAAAATTATTTGGCTACTACTACCACCACGACCATTGTTTCGCAGGAAGAAGAATGGGGATGCCCCATCATTGAGAAAAACCCCCCCTCTTGAAGCATGCTCAACACGTCTACAGAAACGAACTGTCGTTTCATGTTTTTTTGTCATCGTTGTCTAGTTTGGTTATATCTCGGTGTATTTTTGAAAATGAACCATGTAATTATGTCAAAAACTGGTTACTAAGATAGTCCTACAGTCTTGAATAGTTTCAATTCTTTTTTTCTCAGACATCCCTCCATTTTTTAGAGGCTTAGGTGGTAGCTTCACCACCTGAGACCTCCTTTGGTTAGGGTTTTTTTTGTATATCTTGTTTTTGTAAATTAATAGAACTTTGAAGCTTTACAAAAAAAACATACCTAGGTTTGTCTATGTGTGAAATTTTTTATATATACTCTATTGGTCTTTTTATTCACATGGACTCATAATTAAGTTGTTTATAATAGTGATATTGTTCAAAAAAAATAAAAAGTTAAAGTAATCGTTCATTATAATTTTGTAATAGTGTTGTTAGTTTTTTAAATTAGTATTTGTTTGTTAATCTATTATTTTAATTATTATTGTAGCTTATATATGTACATATTATAATTTTTTGTTAACATTAAAATATTGTTATCATATTTTATTTGTTTGTTATTATATGAGTTTTCTAAATAGATGTCAATATTATTATTTAATTTAGAAATATAAGTATTTACATTCTCTATTGTTTTATGTGTGACGTTAAATGTAGGAAAAAACTAATTTCACATTAACACGTCATTTCTCTTTCTTTCACTTCCATTTCATCACCTTTCTTTCATTCTAATTATGTCACGTTACTTTCTTTTCATGGATCAGCAGGTGTATAGGACATTTCATTTGCATAGTTTGAAGTTAGCTTTTATTTCCTCTTTATTTGGTTGTTTTTCCTTTTAGCTAGTTTGTTTTTCGTATAGTGTAAATTTATTTTATTTCCTACACTTTAATTCCTATGCTTGGTTTTATTTTCCTGCAATTCATTGATTCCTAACTTTGATTTTATTTCATAAACTAGGATTTTAGTTAAATATTTGTTTGGTTTGTTTTAATAGTTTCAATCACCAACGAAAATATTGAATGCCTAACTCGTGAGATATGACCTTCGTGTGATGGGATTCATCCTAAGGTGTTAGTCTATGACATGCAATTGAATCCATTTTCATTTGTTTGTTTGTTTCATCGCATTTAAGTGTGGTTTCGAAGAAGGAGTTGTTGGATTGGGATAGATTATGCTCTAATCCTGCACATACTATGCCAACACCTCTAAGTCTATGACTCCCCAGTTGACAATTTGATTTCAAATTAATAGTGCATATATTTTACTGACATAACCAACTATCTAATTTGGAGGACAAAGTTAAGAAATTGAGTAATAGGTCAATAACACATATTAAATTTATAGGCCAGTAAATATGATCTCAAATATATGAAGGTAACGTTGAATAGGATAAGACATATCCTTACTCCTAATTCACCTCCTCAAGAAGAGGATAAGGATAATCATAGTGTCTCTCCCTAGTCACATATTGGAATAAGTGAAAAGAATTGGAGAACACAAGGTTTGAATCCCCGACATGATACTGTTCATCACTCCATAATCCACATCATCATGGGTTCAACTTTGGACCAAGGAACTACTTCATTCCCAATATTGAAATGAGAAACATGATTGCAATGATCTAATAACATGGATATTCCATATGGAGAAATTCTTTGATCTATACACCAATTTCCAACTTTACAAAAAAGTAACTATTGCATCTTTATATTTAGAACCTAATCAATTTATGTTGTACTAATGGCCTTGTGAATGTAAAAAGGACTTTATTGAATCTTGGTCTATATTTAGGAATTAATTGATATCACATTATGAGGATATTAAAAGAAATGTCTTCTTTATCCAATTAATAAATCTCAAGAAAAAATATCCAACTATGGAAAATATTAAGCAATTTCCAAAGTTGAGTCTTATGTTAAAAACATTCAAGAGGATAATATCTTGGATATATTTATGGGAACTTTAAAGGAGACCATTCAACTTGAGGTTTGTCTCTCTGAACTTGAATCATTAAAGAATAAATTCATATATGAAAACAATTTAGAAAGTAAAAAAATAGCTACTAGAAGGACAATTACTAACACCTATAAAGAAGGAAATATTTTTCCCCAACCTCAATCAACGTACAAGGTTAATGAATCAACAAGTAGAGGAAATAAGAGAATAAGTTCTATGTTGAATTAAGACAGCAAGTATTAAAGGGTTTTAAAGCATGATTCGCCACAACTTATGCAACATGCCTTGATGGCCTACCTTGTCCCTCTACAGACTCATTATATACCCCTTGCTCAGAATATCCCCGATGCTTAGTTAAAACCCTAAAATTCATACTTTTGTTGATGCACATGGCTGAACAAATCTACAACCTATGGAAATGTAGCTTTCACCATTACATCCTGTGTACATAAGGTTTTGAGCTAAAATTGAAAATATTTCATGTTTTCCATGCCAAGTCACAGTAGTTACGATCCTTGACCTTCCATATGGTATAAAATGATTCAATTCAACCCTCCATGTCCCATTTGAGGGCTATATATGGATACATTGTGTAGCATAAGAGGAGGCGAAACTTTGAGATCAAGTAAACTATAGTAAAAAATTTCCCCATTGCCATTATCTTGAATCTACATCCCTTTATCCTTGATAGAGTGAACCTTTGATCTTCATCCCCCAAGCTCTTTATTATCTTATGAAGGAGGAACTAAATTACTCCTTGTGCTCATGAGCTTGTCATTGAATGGAGGATTGAAGTGGTGGAGGCCCAAGTGGAGGAACATAGTTTCTTAGTTCCAACAAGTTGTCAGCAGAGGTTGTCACTTTGTACTTCTATTTTTACATAAATAGAAATNATATATATTATATGCATGGATACATTTTTTTGTTGAGGACAAGTTGTAGGTAACAATCATTGGATCAAAATCTCAATGGTGGTCTTCTTCATACATCTGGTTGAGGTATGGGCCTTATCCTTTGTTGTTAGAATTTTTCATTTATATTGCATACTTAGTATTAGAGTTTATTTCTGGTGTCAGTTTGTCTCTTGTGGTCTGCCCCAAGCCATAGGAATATTTTCTCCATAACAAAATTGGTGACTCCACAGGGGAAGTCTCCTTTTTGTTGGGGTATTTTGGGTGCATTTTCATTTTGCTCTCAGTTTCTTTCATGTTTTGTGTCGTTAGTATTTTTACAGTAAGTATTTATCAGTTTCTCTGAGTAGTTGGATTCACTCTTACTTGTTTAGAATCTTTTATTGATATATGTAGGTCACAGTTGTGACACTCGCATGTACACGTGATCTGACAGTGTCTCACTTGCATACATACATTGTTGTTCTCCAAATAGCCATGTACATTTATATTCTTAACTTGTTTCTTGGTTGGATTGATTTTTGGGTGAATTTGGAGTGTTGTTGAGTCTTCTTAGGTCTATGTGCTATATGTTGACTTCCTTTAAAACAGTTTGAAACTCTCTTTTATTTAGTTTTTAGAGAAAAAAAACTATTTTCATTTTTTTCTTCCATTATCTGTTTTTCTATTAGTGCATGAGTCATGATTTTTTAGTGTTTGTTTGGCTTGTCTCTTTGTACTTGTTGCAGAGTATGAGAAATTTGTGGTTCCATTTTGTATTTTCATTCATTTATGTTGAAAATACAAAAAAATTGCTTTTTGCATGTTCATTTGCATTATTGCATTTTGCATCTATAGAGTACTTGTATTGGAGTTTTTACTTGGAATGGCATTAGGCTAGGATTCACATTGGAAAGATTGAATTTTCATTTGAAATATAAAGACCTTTTTTTGCATTAATTAGTTGCATACAATTTTCAATTGGAAAACAAGTCTAGTGCTTAGCAATGTTTTCATGTATGCTTTTATATTTTTGTTGAGTCATACACATCATTAGTTGCACGACCTTCTCCTTTTGAGTAAGAAATAACCAAATAAAATTAACACTTAACTTAAAATTGGTTAGAAATATTTCATTTTCTAGGGTGCACTGTAAATAAGAATAGGTTTTAAGGTCTTGGAATAGTATTGTGTGAGTAACTTTCTCCGAGACTATAAAACTTAAACAATTAGGTATTTGTCCAGGGAAAGGAGAAATACTTGGTATAAATTGTGTTCTCATGAAGCTCCTCTGAAAAGGTAGTTAAGAATGAGGCAACGTGAACATTGGTTGTGGAGATAGCCCTCCAATACCTTATATTAGCATCGGAGATATTTCTAGGATTATATTCATATCTGGGGGATCTTGAGGTAATTCGATGCTTATTGAGTTTTGGTCTTAGTGGATCATGCCTTTGATTTTCTTCCTAAGAATTTGCTATACAAGGTGACCATAGTTTATTTTCCTAGGTATCACAAAGGACACTTGTAGGGGTTATTTTGCGAGTGTCCTGGTTAGGTAGGGGTCGAAAAACATAGTGGCTTGATGTCCTAAAGTTCTAGGGCCTATATAACTGGCCTCACACCTCTACCTGTAGTATATGGGAGTCTTACACCTCTCCTAGGTGAGAAATACCTGCTATATATGAGGAGCTCACTTATCCATCTTCCTTTTTTGTGTGCATTTGGCTTAGATTCTTTAGGAGTGTGCTATGTTCTCATTATTTGTCCTTAGGGATCATTGTTATTTGAAATGTTTTCTTTGGATTCATCATGGATCTATTTTTGTATTTCTGTGATTCTCATTATTTAGCATGATTACCACCTAGCAACCCTTTACAACCTCTCTACATGAGGCATAGATGTGATACAGGTGGGTTTTCTATCATATAGAGAACTATAGAGTCTTTTGACCATAACCACTACTTCCAAGATGTCAGAGTTCCCTCCAAATAATTTGTCAGATTTGGGATAGGGAGCCCCTAGGACTCCCTCTTCAAATACCTTATGGGTCCCTGGGACCCATGTGTTTACTAGTTCTCATGTCGCTAGTTCCTCTGGACCTATCAAAACAAGCCCATTTCATTTCATTTGGTCGTCGGATCCTATGCCAGTTCCTCTTTAGGATTATCAGGTATGGATGCTTAGTCAAATCCCTTTTCTTCTAACCCTTTTACATTTGGCATTCCAAACATATCATCGAATACCTCGTCCTCCTTACCATCTTGTAGTGGTAACCCTAGTGTTAGGCTTGGGGGCGCATCATCCCCCTACACTGTGTACCATTTTGGGAGTGGTCACATCCCTCCTTCTACTCCACATGTTGGTAGATGGTCTCTCCATTCATCGGACCCTAATGATAGTGTTAATCCCTTTATAGGAGGTCGACACATTGGCGGTGGTTACACTTCTTATATTCCATCATTTTTCCCATTATCCAATGCATCAGTTCCTACGAATGAACTCCTTATGGATCTAAATCCTCTGAGTTCGAGTGTTTCTTTGGGATTAAATGTGTCTTTAGGTATAGGTCCCCCCTTGTCAGGAGTTCCTTTGGCAACGATATATATGCCTCCTCCTTCATCCAAGGTAAATATGTCCCATCAAATGGACAATCTTGGCAATATGACCATTCCTTCCCAAGGAGTCCCCACTATGCAAATTCCTGTACACCCTTATATGAACCAATTTGGAGGGAGATACTATCCAATCAGTCAAGGTCACGGTCTTTACCTGAATCCTGTGGGGCCTATGAATGGAGGGTTCACTAGCAAGGCAATATCATATCACATCCATTCATATTATGGGTTTGAATAGTACTAAAAACCTCAAAAATATATTTCCTGATATTAAGGGGAAAAGGATTTTTTTTTTAATTTGACATAGTAATATAAATATTGGGGGTAATTTTATTTGGGTAGGCTAAGGAATAAAATTCAAATCATTGGATGGATTCATATATATAGCTTCTTCTTCATATATTTGGAGCCACCCACAAATACCTATATTCCCACCAATTATTCCTATATCTCACACAAGTTTGTCCCTTATTGGATTCCTCATCGAATCCTCTTGACAACCTTTTCCCAAAGTACAATCATGAATATGAAATATTTTGGCTCAGAGTGCTAATAGCCA
>LPNX011231142.1:161233-185569 GCA_001517045.1 Pseudotsuga menziesii | reverse complement strand
GAGAGAGAGAGAGAGAGAGAGAGAGTCAAATAGAATGTTTTTTATATTTGTTTTATGATATTGTTTTTAAAATATTTAATATTTATGGTGAATAGAGTTTTATGTAATATTAAGTAATGTTAAATGTAGAAAGAGATTATATACAATATGGTCAATTAAGGTAGAGGAAAGTTAGCACAATGGATACAAAATATTTCATTAGGTTTCAACTTTTTGTCAATGTATTGTTTCAAGTTTTTTAAACGTGTTTAAGATTTTCTTAATATATTTTCTCCATGAATGAATATTATCTCTTTGTTGTAGTTTTTTCTTAGCGAAAATCAAGTGTTTGTTCATATCTTGTCTCAATAAATAAAATGTAGGGAATTCCATCTACGAAATCGTTTCAATCTTTCATTTTTATGGATTTTAATTTATTAAGGTTATAGAAAACATGAACTCTCTATGGCTATACTTGTATTTACATGATACAAAATTGGTAGATTGACATGCTATGGTGTGAAACATTTGTAATTCTCATATTTTCTAAGCATTGCACTGATACTTTGACTATTAGTCTTTTACATTCTTTGTTACATTGATCTATTGACTGGGTTTCCTTTTACTCATGTTTCCTTCCCCATTATTATTTTGTTGTGTCTCCCACTATCCAACTCTACAAATTGATTACTTTCCTCTGCGATCTCGGTGGGATCATTATTAGCATTATACTCTTATTTTATTTCACATCCTATTTGATTATACTAAGATGCATTACGGATCATGTTTTTTATAAATTGATAATATTATATGAAGGGGGTATTAAAAATGGATACCTACAATATATGGTGAAACTATGGGTTTTTTTAATTGGAAAGGTATATTGGGAGGGGGGTCTGCAATACAACTTTAGGAGACATTTTCCAATATTTAGTGAAATTAGGGATATTATTTAATATCCTATGATTGACCGTGCTATGTAACAAGTTCACTGAGTGAAGCCCCCGTGGGCCTATGGACCCTAATCTGAACCAATATTTCCAAGAGGCATGGTCCCAACCAAGGCTCCCTTTAATGGCCACGTTGAACTTTCCAGACTTATCCAGACTTATGAATGATCTAGTGTGTCACGACCCGACATGTCCATTGGTCCCCACTAAGATTCCTTTGGACATTCCAAATTTTGAATGTAAGAAGGGTGAGGATCCAGGTGATCACATTATTACCATTGACCTTTGGTGCTCATCGAATTAATTGAATAATGGTTCTATTCCCCTAAGACTTTTTCAACATGCCCTTACGGGTCTTTCCTTTAAATGCTACATCAAGCTTCCCAAGGGAACATACTGAACCTTTAATGAATTGGCCTTGGTCTTTCTTAGCCACTTTCAATTTTTTATCCGGTGCAATGTTGATATAGAGATTTTTTTGACGTTTTTTCTGACTCATATATTCGATCATATTCAGGAGTGGCATAGAAGAAAGAGGTTGATTAAGTCCAAAATTATGCCTGATTTTTTATTAGAAAGGTTCCTTAAGCTTTATTGTCGTATATTGCAAAGGATGTTTTGAAATCTGGAGTAGCCACTAAGGAACATGTTATTATTAGAGCCCAGCAATTGGACTTGATTTATGCATAGTATGGGGTTATTTATGAGATTATCCATGATGCACCGAGATCTAATCATGATCCCAATATTAAATCCAGGCCACATTTCAATGGCATCGTAGGCTCTGTGAGTGCTAACGTTGTATATCAAGTACAAACCAAATGTAGAATTTGTCTCTTAAACCGTCTGTAGTCAGAAAAGCTACGACTTTTTCCTCTTCCAACTAGTCAGAGGATGCACATTATGTGCAGTTGTCGAATCCAAAGGGTCACCAAGAACCTGGTAGGAATAAGAAAAAGGAGAATAACAATCGAAAGGGTGGGAATAATAATAGAAAGGAAAATTCAAATAATGAAAAGAACAACGATAATGTTGGTGAGGAAAAGAATCCCAAACAAAAGGTCAAATTTGCTTGTAGTATTTATGGCCAAGACCACCTTACACACTTGTGCCCCAGAAATTATGAAGCCTCAAATTTCATCTCATAGATCCCAACTGTGTTGACTAATCCACTTCCTCATAACCAAAACATGGATTTGAGTGCTTTACCTACTACAAATGTGTCTAGTGGGAATCAAAACCCTCTAGTCCATGATGGTGGTCAAGCATGTATCATTATGCTTTCAGCGATTAATGTTGCTACCCATTCATGTGATTATGGTCCTTAGCAACCGACTCTAGGGAAATATCCACCACCTATGGAGATCCCCTTCTATATTGATAATACCAATCCTATATCGTGTGTTCTAAAATGAGTCCTTAAGCTCTTATCTCAAAACCCTAATTCACAAGCCACCCATAAATATTCCATCATCGAGGATATGGGCCAAACACGGTATGTGATTTAGGCTTTAGAGGTGCTCCATACGTGTCCTTCATATAGGAATTCCTTGTTTTCTAGATTGGGAGCTCTCAACTCAAGTGGACCTAGTGTGATCAATTTTTAATACCGCTAACACCAATCCTCTCTTTCCTTACCACATGGATTTCCAATTCCTTGTGGAGTTTTTGAACAAGACCATCAAATGCACAATTGTCAATGAAGGTGATTTGACATCAGTGATGTCTTTATCTTGTTGGAATGCCCTTGTCTCTTTCCAGCTGTCCCAATATACGATTATGCTAAAAGCATTTGATGGATTCTTGTTTAGGATACATAGAATTATTCCTTCTCTTTAGGTCCATTTGGGGGGGATTCTGTGCCAATCGAGGTCAAGGTGGTTGATGCATCCCTTGACTACAACCTTTTACTGGGTAGGAATTGGATTTACTCCATGAAGGCAGTTGTCTCATATGTATTTCATGTAATATGCTTTCTCCATGAAGGAATAATTGTGACGATCATTCAAATATCCTTTACTAACTCTATTTCTACTGCATCGTCAAGATATATGGCCCCAGTAATAAAAAGTTATTAGTCAAAAACCGAGAACATTGGTGTTGGGATGTATCCTTCGTTTATGGGAACATTTAACTTTTATGCATGAATCTTGTCTATTGATTCCGCTCTTGATGGTGTTTTTCTATCAATGAGACTGGTATCATTCTGTACTTCATATTTGAGTGATCCCTAGACTCTCCATTCTCTGTTTGAGTCATGTGAAGGGAACACGCCCATATAAATGGACGTGTTGTTGTATATATCTGATATTTCTTATCAAGGTGTAATAGAAACCACTACAAACCCAGATCTTTCCTCTTCGCGAGCGAAGGAGGAATATCTCTTGTTACCAACTGCTTGGGCGGTCCACTCATCATGATCGCAAGATTTCCTTAATGAAACTTTACCTTTATATGAACTTTTATTGAGGCCGTGAATGGTCTCGAATGGCCCTAGGAATATATGCATCATTGATATTACTTCCTACTAGAGCTTGAATTGATCGATCATGATGAGTTTCGGTTGGCATTACATAAGAAATTTGGTCACCCTGTGGTCCTGTTAGATATTCATGGTATATATGTTGAAGGGGACATGGTAAATATTTCTCCCACCATTCTAGTGAATCCCTACATGACACATGCCATCGTAGTAGAGATTTATTTGGACGACCTTGTTGATCACTCTCGCAAGATAGTGGATTATCCAACTCACTTTTGATTTTTGTTTGAAAGGGGAAAGAACATATTGAGATTTATTGTTTTGAGAGAGGGAGTTATGTTTGACTCATTAGTGGTTGATACAATACTTTAGTTGACTCCCCTGCACTTGAAGTACTATTCCTAAGCCTCCAACTTGGGTTAGTACCTTGTACATTATTATATATATTTTGGTTTTTTCCTTTTATTGTTGCCATTTATCTTACATTCTTATGGGATAATATTATTATGTGAGGTCCCTTTTGATGTAGGTTCCTTGGGTACTAGTGGATTTTACCATTTATGAGCATGTTTGTGCCTTCGGCAGGTAGATATCGTTACTAGCATATAGGATAGGACTTCACTCTGCTTGCATTATTGCATTATCCTATGACCATGGTTCATAAATCATAGGTACAAAACCACTTTTTAATGACACAAAACCTTCCAACTGCTTCTAGAAGTGTTGTTACTTAAGCGGTAGTGCTTTCACGACCATGGGTACCCTATTTAGAACCTGTTGTTTCATTTGGTTCCCATGTCACAACTCCTCCTTATGTGTGGGAGTCCCTTATAGTACTGCCATGCCTTTATGTGGAAACCTCATGTTTATCATTATATTTTATGTTGCACATCACTCACGGGGACTCCTCTTTTATATCAAGTTGTAAATACATATCATTCATTTTCTTGCCTTATTGGGCCTAATGCCATCTCCCTGTTATGTTGTTATAATCCAAATCAACTTATAATGCCTCAATTCTAGCAACTTATAATGCCTCAATTCTTGCCAAGAAAAGATTATTACTGATCCTTTTTTATTACACTTTACCCTTGTGGAAACATCCCCTCGACTGTCCTTATCTTCAACGTGCTTCCTAGCATTAAACATAGGTATGTTCCACTGCTTGGAACTAGATTTATTTCCTGTGACACTCATTTCCTCTTTGTTGTACTATAAGCATATTTGTTTTTCAAGATTTCATAGTGTTATAGCTGATTTTAACACACATGGTTTATCACACTTTTATGGCCTTCCCTATCCCTCTGCAAACTCTTTGGACCCCATGGACTATGTTTGTACCTTTGACGTTTCTAAGATAATCCCTAAAAACACTCATTATTTTGTATACGCGACTTTTATTCCCTTTATCGCGTATATACTCTAATATTACCCCAAAACCCGCGTACATTGGGATGTGTGCAAAAGGCCAAATATTTTTTGGAGTTTTCCTTGATGTGGATCTGAGTCACTTATCTCTTATCCTTCCATATGCCTATAGATCACTCGGATTTTACCTTCCATTACCCCGTTGAATCACTATATAGGGAACCCTTTGGATACATTGAAGAGGAGAGGAATTGAAGAGCAAGAAAACTATAGTCCATTATTGCCGTAGCTTGCTTATACTTGAGTCTGCATCCTTTTGTCCCTTGTAGTACTTTGTGTTCTTCCCAAGCTTTCCTTTGCTTGTGTGCTTTCTATCTAGAGATGGAGGATTGAGGTGGTGGAGGACTCAGTTTCTTCGGTTCGGAGACGTGCTGACAGAGGTTGTCACTTGTGTAATCTTTGATTTATTTAATAGATATATCTTTTCCTATCCAATGATGTGTATTTAAATGAATATTGAATCCTTGGATGTGTTTAATTGCTTATGTATCATTGATTATATATGCTAGAGTAGGCCTAACACTATATCATATAACATGCTTTCCTTGTTTACTGTTGTTGAGAGTAAATTGCTAACGCAAGCAGGATTGGAAAAAGCTCAATGGGGATCTACTACAACCATCCGGAATAAGGTATGTTTCAAGATCCTTTAGTGTCAGATGTTGTATTTCTCTTTCATATGGGGAAGGGATTGATTTCTTCGGTTTCTCTTTGTGTTTTGGTACACCCCAAGCTGTAGGAAGTTTTCTCCATAACAGAATTGGCAACCATACTGGGGACGTTCCTTGTTTTTCTTTGGGTTTTAGGGGCATAATGTGCTTGATATTATTAACTTGCTCTATGTTTCTCTCTATTTCTGTGTCACATTTTATAGTATGTTCATCCATTGACACTCCCTTTTATTGGTTTGACCCTTGGCATGCTTTTTACCACTTTCTTGTCTGTATACATAGGTTTTTGGCCAAAAGTTGCATACATACGCGGATTTTTGGCCAAAATTCGCGTATACATGCAGGTTTTTGGCCAAAATCTGTGTATACATGCATCTTTTTGTCCAAAAGTCGCATACATATGCATTTGTTCTTTAAACAGTCGCGTACATCCTCCCTTTTGGTTGAGTTTGATGTTGTGGGAAGTTGCTAAGTGGGTTGTGAGTGTGGTTGGGTCTTCTTGGGTTCTGATGTTGTTTGTTGGATGCTTCTTTTATGACCAGAGACCGCTTTTTCATTGATTTTTCTTTGAAAGTAATTTTAGTCATTTATCCTTTTTGTTTTTCCATTAGTGCATTACTCTTTTTTGTCTCGGTGCCTTGCTGGGCTTGTGTTTTATACTTTCTGCAGAGACTGAGATTTTTAGATGACTTTTATTTGCATTTTTCATTCTTTTATGTTGAAAAATACAAGGTAGTTGCATTTTTTCCATACGGATTTGAGGAGGTACTTGCATTGGATTGCTTGGATGAGAGTTGTGTTTAGGTTTTCTTATAGGAATGATTGCATATACATTTGAAGGAAAAAAATTTCACTTCACTTAGTATCATACCCTGTTTTTTCATTCGACACAGTGCATTTGCATTGATTGTTAGGTGTGCATATTTACTTCACTGCTGAATCATAACTTCATCAGTTGCATGACCATTACCCTTTGAGTAAATACAGCCAATTAAAATCAACGCATAATAAAATGAATTACACTATTTTCTTTTTTAGGGTGCACCAACAAGATTAGGATTTAGAGTCTTGGAATAGTTCATTGTGAGTCAATTCTCCAAGACCACTAAACAAAACATTTAGGTTTCTGTCCAGGTGAGAGTGTGAAATCCTTTATATAATTAGTGTTCTCAGGATCCTCCTCTTACAAGGGAGTTAAGCACGAGGCAGTGTGAGCGGTTATGATTGGGATGACCCCTGGTTGTAACTGAGTAGCACCAGAGATATTTCCAGGATTGTATTTGTATCTGGGGCCTCTTTCGAGAGTTTCGGGCTTTGATACCCTACCCATACGGTCAATCCCACCTGCGACTGTCTGCCTTAGCATAGATTATAACGAGGTGACCTTACGTTATCAAGGGGGTGTTTGCAAAGGTTATTCTACAAGTGTCCTGGCCAGGTAGGGATCGAACAACACAGTCGCTATATGCGTTGAAGCTGAGGGCCACTATAATTGGTTACATACCTCCACTTGTAGTGTATGGGATTTTCGAGCCTCTCCTAGGTGATACATACCCGTTGCATTTGGGAGCTCACATATCCTCCCCTTGGTTTGTTTGTATTTTGGATGTAGATTTTCTTAGGAGTGTGCTCTTTGTGCGCTAGTTGGCCTTTGGGATCGCGGTTACTTGAGTATATTTATGCTCTCTTGAGTTTGGGTCCTTTTATTTTCGGCATGCCTAGTATCCTATCACCCATCCTTGGTCCTAGTATGGACCCTGATGTCGGACTTCGGGGCATCACAGCCCCTTACTGTGCTCATAGATTTGGGAGTGGTCATATTCCATCCTCTACTCCATTTGTGGAGGATGTTGACTCCCTTTTCTTGGTCTTTACTCCGGTGGCCAACCTCACGGGGGTGGTAGTGGATGCATGAACGTTGGGTCTACACCTTACATTCATTCTTATGTCCCATCATTCACCGCATTGTTTCCTTTGGGTGCGTTTTTCATGATCACTCCTCCCTATATCCTATAGTTTGGATTCTTTATTGACTATTTTGGGTTGTTTTGGACTAATATGGTTGTCATGTAGGGTCCAGCTTTTGTACACTCTCTCCGAGGTTTCAACCCGTTCGTTCCTATCACATGTATTACGTCTAAACTGGCATATAGGTTAGGATTTCATATCCGCTTGCATTTTGCGTGACCTTATGACCATTTCATTTTAACCTTAGGTACGAACCCATTCCATGGTATCATGGAACCTTCATGCTATTGTTAGAAGTGTTACTATGTGAATGGTAGAGATTTCCTATTCATGGGTGTCCTAGTTAGTTCCCTTTTCCATTTGGTACCCATGATGTGAGTCCTCTCTTAGGTCCAGGAGTCCCTTTTAGTCATGCCATGTCCTTGATCAAGAGCTTCATACTCCTCTTGAACTTTATGCTGGCCATTTCCCTGAGACTCCCTTGTATATGTCAAGTTGTAATTGCATTATCATGAGTTTTGCTTGCCTTATTGAGCCTTAAACCGACTTCCCTAACTTTGATTATCATACATATAGCCCGAGCTTGTCTCATTTCTAGCCAAGCAAAGCCTTTTTATATATCTTTTGCAGCTTGATTCCCCATTTTTTACCGAGAGGAGACTTTCCCCCAAGTTTCGTTATCCTACACATGTTTCCTTGCATTGAGCATAGGTATGTTCCACTGCTTGGAACTAGTTTGTTTGTCTGTTGACACTCGTCTCCTCCTAGATTTGTAACTATAAAGCACTTGTATTCTTTTTCAAGCTTTTCAAAATATCTGAAAAAGTCCAAAAAAAAAATCAAAAACCAAAAAGTCGGACAAGAAAAGATGTTATCTTTGGCAGCAGTCGAATCATGTCTCCTTCAAACAGGGCATTGTATATCACATCAGTTGGTTGGGTTAGTAGTTTGACTTTAGGAGCTGTACTCGTATCTCTAAGTTTATCTCCACTGACTAGTTAAGCTTCCAGTCCCTGTGGAGCCTCTGTCAATGCCTCATGCGTCGCAGAAATGTCCAAGTTTTGCATATTGAGTCTATGCTGCCTACATTTAGTCACCATTCACATTTATGCTCTTGTTCGAAGGAATTTGAAGCTTGAGTCGGCCATTCCTCAGTTTTCTTGAATTTGCATGACGGTCATTACCGGTACTATTAATGGTTTGTGCACATCTTGTTTGCGTTCTTCCACATTATACAGCGTTGCTGAGTACCTTGTGTTGGTTGATGGGGGATGCCTTAATGCCCTCCTTCCAGCGGATTCCATCCCATTGACTTCAAATCATTTATTCTAGGATAGGAGTCTAGAGTCATTTGAGTGCCTTGAGATTTACAGTCATCAATGGTAGGTTCTCTCGCCATCAACAGTTTTGGGAATACATCAATGTCCCCTAATCGATGGATTCTTCCAAGTGTTTGACCTCAACACATTTATTTGCACTTATTAGATTGCACTCTGGTACCTTGATTCCCATTTTCATTATTAGTGGGTGATCTCGCATCTGTTAATGGTATACATTAATGACCGGTAATTACATGATGGACTATGTTCGACCTCGAAACCTCTATTCACATAGTAGGACATGTACTCGTAGCAGTTTTTGTAGAAGAATTTCCATATTGGTGGCATTTCCTATATGCTACCTCCTTGATTATGCCAGTGTTCATGAGATTTCAACTCTCGTGACTTGATTCCAGTGTATGTCAGAGATCTTCAGCCATTATGGAGATCTTGATCCATGGTATATCTTCAGCTTTCATGGAGATCTTGTTCCTTTGTATATCTTCATCATGAAGATTCTGATATATTGTATATTGTACGTGGCGATGACCACACATGTCACAGTTCGTATATCATTCCTATTCATGGCCATTGTACTCTTATGTATCTGGGACTGCTATATGTATTTCTAGTCATATGTAGAGTTTGATTATTGTATTATACTATTGGATGGTCAGTTCTTCCACCTGGTTCTTCATCACTCCACTTTTGGGATAGATTTCTAATGTATTTCGGCCATCATGTTACCCCTCTGACCTCACACATTAGGGGGCATATGTTATAGCCTAATTTTACCACACATGGTTGATCACACTTTTATGGCCTTCCCTGTCCCTCTGTAGACTCTTTGGACCCCATGGACTATGTTTGTACCATTGATGTTTCCAATACCATCCCTAAAAACACTCATTATTTGTTATACGCGGCTTTTAATCCCTTTCTCATGTATATATGTGGATATTACCCCTAAACCCGCATACATCGGGATGTGTACAAAAGGACAAATATTTTTGGAGTTTTATTTGATGTGGATCCAATTCACTTATCTCTTGGCCTTCCATATGCCTCGATATCGCTTGGATTTGACCTTCCATTACCCCATTGAAGCACTATATAAGGAACCCTTTGGATACATTGAAGAGGAGAGGAATTGAAGAGTAAGAAAACTATAGTCCATTGTTGTCGTAGCTTGCTTATACTTGAGTCTACATCCCTTTGTCCCTTAGAGCACTTTGTGTTCTTCCCAAGCTTGCCTTTTCTTATGATCTTGCTATCTAGAGATGGAGGATTGAGGTGGTGGAGGCCTAGGTGGAGGACTCAGTTTCTTCAGTTCAAATATGCGCCGACAAAGGTTGTCACTTGTGTAATCTCTAATTTATTTAATAGAAATATATTTTCCTCTCCAATGATGTGTATTTAAATGAATATTGAATCCATGGACGTGTTTAATTGCTTATGTATCATTGATTATATATGCTAGAGTAGGCCTAACACTATATCATATAGCATGCTTTCCTTGTTTACTGTTGTTGAGAGTAAATTGCTAACGCGAGCGGGATTGGAAAAAGCTCAACGGGGATCTACTACAACCATTCGGAATAAGGTATGTTTCGAGATCCTTTAGTATTAGATGTTGTATTTCTCTTGCATATGGGGAAGGGATTAATTTCTGTGGTTTCTCTATCTGTTGTGGTACACCCCAAGCCATAGGAAGTTTTCTCCATAACACATAGTATGAAAAAGACAGAAAGAAATCAAAAAACATAAAAAATTTGGACGGGAAAACGATGTTATCTTATGTTCAAAGTTGTTTGGTTTCCTTTCAACAGAGCACAATTTTTTAGTCCATCCATCATGGGTTGGGTTTAATTATAGACTTAGGAATGTGAACTCATTATTCATAGTTTACTCCACCACTGGTTCAGATTCTATCCCCTATGGAGCCTCTATTGATGCTTGTTGCATCACAAAGTCAAATCTATATTCATAATTGAGTCTATGTTGCGTAAGTTTATCCATGTACCTTTTTCTCTTGTTCAAAGTAATTCCATGGCTTGAGCCATCCATTCCTCAGATCTCTTGATTTTGCATGTCAGCCATCTTGGTATCACATAGAGTAGTTGTCCTACCTAGCACCCTAGGGCTACTTTAATCATTGGTAGGTGACCTTGAACTCAACATGTGACACCTCATCATTGGTCACTGACTAAGTGGTTTCCCTTGTGTTTAATGACAAGAAATATATTCACACATTGTAATTTGTGCCATTTCTTATATTACATTAGACCCTATTGGTGTTTTCCTTGCCTTCATCAGCAGTTTTCATCATTGGCTATTGTTTAGTGTGTCTCTTATGCATGCGGCTTGCATCTGGTATGCATGTGTTGGTTGCTTAGGGTAGACCCGGGTTCTTATGCTTTTATCTCATACTAACAAACATACCCATAGTGTTGGCCCTTTCGGCAACAACCTACGAACAGGTTGCAGTCTCACCCGAAACAGCTATAGGGTGTCGCAGAATCAAGTTTCTGTAGGCAAAAGAGGGATATTACTGTACCTTTATCCTTAATAAATAATAATCATGCAATATAGAGCTTCAAATTTTACTTAAATAGCTTCACAGTTTAGATAGAAAGATAGTTTCTTGCTTAACCCTTAACTTGGAATTCACAGCGAAGTTAATACTTAACAGCTTATCTTACTTTATCATTCATCTACTTATCAAATGCATAAAAACATAACAGAAACAACACAAGAGAACCACCACAACACAAGATATACGTGGTTCACCCCCAGTGTAGGGGCTACGTCCACGAAACTGCGTTTATATTCAACTCTTTACAAAAACCACAGTTCTGATCTGCGCACTCAGCTGCAGATCTTCTCAATCACCCAAGCTGTGCACTTAGCTGCAGATCTACACACTCAGCTGCAAAACCTTTCTTACAAAAACCTATGTGCACTCAGCTACAGAGGTCGTCCATGCACTCAGCTGGGACTTAGCCTTAAACCCTAAAAATAGGTCTTAGTTCCTTCGCATCAAATTATCATACATAAAATCCTCTAACCTGACTCCTTTACATAAGTGCCTATTTATACAAATGCACTATTACAATACCATGGGCTTAAACCATGGGCACCGAAAAACCATGGGTTTAAACCCTGGGTTATTTACAAAAAGAGGGGCTTCGACCCAACCCCAAAACCCCTAAGACTATTTTGGACCACAACTCCGCTTACAAGCTTCGCACCAAAACCGCGGAGTTGCCAAAATTAAGGACCTTTAAGGTCGAGCCCCAACATGCTCCTAAGACTCACCAGTGTCCCGTCCCAGGACACTCTGTTGCTTTTTCGGAGGGAGAATCTTATTGGCAAAGATAGTAAATTGTTTGTTGAGGCTGCGCATGATATCTTCAGCTGCTTGCTCCTTTCCTACTAACTCCTGCAATGTTGTTGTAGATGCTTCGTTAGTCTTTCCCTATGAAAACGCATCATGCTCCTTCAATACTTTGATCTAGTTGTCCGCAGCAGTGCTCAACTCCAAGGCCTCGTTAATAAGGGGCTGCACAGAGTTCACCAACAATGTTTCTTTCCTTCTGCATGCCTCAATTTCTTTCTGGAGCTCATTGCTCTGCTTTACCTTAAGCATCTTCTGCATAGGGGGCAATGTCTTGATCTCTGCTTTCACTGCATCCAGCTCTGTTTGTCACTGCTTGATGGTTTCTTGCAGCTTTTCCACTTTTGGGTTGTCTTGCAAGTTTTCCTAGGCCTCGACACTTTCGTCCAGCAGCTTTGCTACATTGCTCACAAGATCTGAGATCTTCGTGGCTAAGGCCTGAATGTCTCTGCGACGCTGTTCCCTGACCTCTGGTGGACTCTTAGGGATGATGCAAAGTTGAAGCGCCGCAATATGAGCCTCATGTTCTGCTTTCAGCTTCTCTATTTTTCTTCGAGACTGTTGTGCATAGTTTTTCAGCTTGACGATTATTTGCTCAGATTCTTCTTCAGCCTGTATGTCGAAGTCAGGGAGACTTCAACACGCCTCATCCAATGCTCACGCTAGTGTAGCCCCCTTTCTTTCTGCTTCCCTCTTCTTCTGCTCAGCTTCTTCCAACTACGCTGCAAGGCCCTCACTCTGCTTCATGGTATTTTCCAACTGCCGGTGCGAGAAGCTATCGCGTTCTTGGATCTCGTTCATGATTGCCAACTGACAAAGATGTAGCTCTTCCATAGACAACTTGGTGTAATCTATCCCAACTGTCATGCTCATCTGCGAGCGATATGCTGTGTCAGTTAGTATGAGGGCTGCACTTGGTACTTATTCTCTATTATCTCTGGCTGGCCATTGCCTTGTATCTGGCTACGCCCCTACTGGGGTACTGCTTGCTGCAACTCCAATCACTGATTTTTCTACTAACTCCTTCAGTTCTGTAATTCACTGTGCTACGCCAGTGAGTGCATCAACGTGCGTAGCTGCAAACTCTGACCATTTGCTGGTTAATACTTCTATGGACTTTTCCAAATCCTGATCAAGCTCTTCAATCGTCATGGTAGGATCTTCAACAATATTCTTGCCCTTTGACGCCTTCGCTTTCTTCCTGAGCAAAGGCTTAGCCACTTCCTCTGCCTCTGGAGACTTGCGCTTATCTGGGCGATTGGGGTATGAGATGGTTTTGACTGATTCTTCTTCTTCTTCATTAGCTCCATCATCTCCACCCTTGTCACCTTCACTCTGCTACGGCTCACTTTGTTCTTTGCTTTCTTCGAGTGGGTCATTCTGCTGTGTCTGACTAGGGCCTGCACCCACATTGGTGATTGGAGGAACTGGAATGTTGGGCGTTGTCCCTGCGTCCTTCATCCATTCAGCTGGCCACTGCTAAACTACAGCGAGGGTGTCTTCTTGGGTCACCACGTATGGAAACTTCCAACATGCATGTTTATCATCTGCGCGGGCCTGGATGAAGACATTGTGCATGCCAGCCTTGAAGTTGGCCACTCCCGCATACTGAGAGAATAGCTTATTACTAAGACGCGGTGTCTTCAGGATCTCATACGAAATATTCAGGGCGTAGAAGGAGAACACATAGTTTTCCATTTTTTGTAAGGCTTTATCCTGCGAAACCCATAGAGATGCGTACCTTTTTGCACCAGGCATCTGCGGAGGCACATCAACAAACTGCACCTCGGTAGGTTCTTTCCATCCTACCAGTGCAATAAGCACTATCAACCATGAGTAATGAAAGGATCTACCTTTCTCTTGTGCATCGCGGACATCTTCAAGGAATTCCTTAGCAATGTACTTTGCCCATTTGTAAATGTAGCCTTCGGCACAGTTCGTAGCTATACTGACAATTGGGGCAGGCACTTCATTTGGTCTGCACTTCTGCATTAGCTTGCATGCTAAGAGCTCTGCGGTGAAGCGAATGTTTTGGTGTCGAATTGTCGAGGTTTGATACCCTCACTTTCCTTTGGTCAAGCCGAAGCGGTCCTTCATGTGCTATGCCAGCTTCGTATCTTCGTGTTTTGAAACAAATCCAATCCCCGGATCAGGCCCTTCCTTCGGTAATCTTGTGATCCTATGAATGATCTTGCCATCAATGGCTATTTTCTGGCTTCCTATCCATAGGTGCCCATCATGCACCAACGTCAATAGTTGTTTGACCACCACGGTCACCTGCGTGCTGCGACCAAAGTGGGGAACACTTAGCATCTTCAATAAGCCAGCAGCTCACTATTTCACTTCCAATAACATCGCTCCAGTCTCCGGATAATGGACAGAGTGCAAGTATTTCCCAGGTGCGAACTGCAGAAATTTCCCACGATCATTCGTATTGTGGTCTGCATACTTAAGCCGGTCTATTTTTCCTGTCATTGTTCCAACCAACTGCACACCTTGTGGTAGTGAAGGGGTGCGTAATGTGAACTTGGTTGTTCGCCGAGGTGGCTGAACTCCTAGACGAACAGGTGGAAGATATGGTGGACGCTGCGGTGCAACATTCTCATCCTCACCGAAGTCTTCAAAATCTTCAGGTGGGAACTCTGCTGAACCAGGGGGATTCATCTCGGGATCCTCCGGTGTCTTTCCTGATGGCTTATGTCTGTCTTCGTTTCGCTTAGAGTGAACTTCTGGTTTAAACTTATTCCTAGTAGATCATGTTTGCATTGGTTGATTCGGCACTGGGGGAGTCTCTTCGCGAGGTGCAGATGTAGGTGGGGTGCTCATAAGGTTCTGCAGACCCCTTTCTCTGAATTCTTTCAACAATTCTTGAACTTCACGATCAGCTGACATGGACTGAATTGTAAACCTCAAGAAAATGCGTAATGCGAAATTCGCAGGCCTGGGCATCTTCTTATAGAATCCATCAACCAAATCTGCCATAACTGTGCATTGAAGACACCAAATCTGACAGAGATTTTGTCCAAAAGGTGCTAGATTTCCCAAAATCTCATCATGACAGGAATTTAATACAGTTAACGTACCGACACCGCCAAATCTGATTTTTTCCAATAGTCCTATTTTAAGCTTCGACACACCTTTCTTCTTTGGCACAACCACTAACTTTGGCTGCACTATAATAAGGGTCTTCGACACAATACAGACTTTCGACGCATCCTGACACCACGACAGAATTTCTTCGACAACCTCAATGATTCCTGCACCTTATAGGTTGTACCTTTCTCCTTGAGAAGGGTCCAACGATACTATGACTCTCAAGCCTTTTCCCTCAAAAGTCATCTGTCTATTCTTAAGGTTGATTACTACATCATTGGCTATTGCCCATTCAATTCCTAGAAAGGCTGGGTAGGGGTTGCTATCATCAATTATTTCAATGACTTCAAAATCTGTTAGGGTACTGACTCCATCAATATCCACTGGTACACTAGGGAATATTCCCAAGGGCACAATCTTCTGCTAATTGGCTAATCTCAACTGTATAGGGGACCATTCAAGCATAGGTTTTCCCATTTGTTCCCAAGTTTTCCTAGTTAGGACATTCACTTCTGATCCTAGATCTAAAATGATATCAGTCATGTCATAATATCCTATTTGAGCATGCAATCTCATTTCTCTTCCAGTCCTTCTAACTCTATTAACATGTTTTCCTCTATCAGAGCTTCATTGAGGTTTGCAGGATGCAATAACTTTCTGTAACTCATTCAAAGCATTCAGATTTCTTAATAGCTTCATAAAAGTCTGTAAAAATGATGTTAGTGTACTTACTTGATCCGGGGAAGCTTCTTGGAACTGTAAGTGCTGGTGATGCTGTTGCGTAGTTGCTACTAATGTTCTCGGGTCAGCAAAGTCTTTTTTGGCTTCCATAAATGTTCCTTTTTCTTTTCCAACATCAAAGGCTGGAATTTTCTCTGGGGTCTTGCGGACCCAAGCCTCGTCGGGCTATTTCCCCTTATTCTGCACTTGCGTCATAGCTCCACTCCTGGTGACAACGTTAATGACTGGGACAGGCC
Organism: Pseudotsuga menziesii; assembly: GCA_001517045.1. NCBI lineage: Eukaryota > Viridiplantae > Streptophyta > Pinopsida > Pinales > Pinaceae > Pseudotsuga > Pseudotsuga menziesii. The sequence continues at coordinate 169,305 of LPNX011231142.1, read as the reverse complement.
TTTTCTCTACAGCAATCATCAGAATATTCTGAGTAGGAGCACCATTTCTTTCTTGTATTTTGGATATCAACTGTGGACATTGCTCAATCACATGATCGACTCCTTGGCAATAGCGACATGTCGTAGTTTTGTTCTGACAGTCTCTAGCTACATGTCCTACCTTATTACAGTTATAGCAAATAACCTAGCCTCGACCTCTTCTAGGAATACCACCACGACCATGACCTCTGAAAGTACCTCGACCTGATGTGCTACCACGATAACCATATCCATCATTGCCTTGTGCATCGGGTTGTACCCTATAAGCATCATAGGTTCGCTCTCTCATGAGGTCAAAGCTGTGACATTCATCTTCGTTGTGTCCAACTGACTTACAAAACTTGCAGTAGGGATTCTTAGGTACTTGAACATATCTTTGTAGCAAATAGCAATCTTCAGGTCGATGCTGGCCAGTTGTTCTACAGATCTCACAATATAGGACATTAGGGTTAAACGGGTTTGGTGCACCAGTATTCAGGTAATTTCTTAATGCAGGACATTATTCTTTGTCATGACCTTCTGTCTTACATCGTGTACACCAAACCTCTTCGCAAGCGGCTTTCCCTTTTTTCATGTCATGAAGCTCCAAACCCATTTCTGCTAACTGTGCTTGTATCTGGGCTATTCCAGAATTATCTCCAATAGGAGCTGTTTCAAGTTTCATAGCAATTTCCAAAGCATCTTGCTGATCAGCAACCTTCTGTTGCATAAGTGGAGTCCTGATATGAGGCAATAGTGCTACGATGAACCATTCTTTATGCTGTTCTAGTCCAATAGTGAAACTAACTTGATCCAACAGAACCTTGAACCTCTGATCAAAATCCCAAACCGATTCACCTCGCTTCTGCTGAATTTCCTTCAGTTCAGTTATACACTGTGACTCTGATTTAGGATTCTTAAATTCTTTGATCATTTTTTTTTAATATCAGCCAAGATATAGTTCTGAGTACTGGAAAACTTCATAAACCAGGTCAAAGCTCGGTCTCTGAAAGAGGTGACCAGCTGCGCTCTTCTTGTATTTTGGTCCATAATATTCTTAGCAGTCCAAACAGCTTCGCATAAGAACCAAAACTATTCTGGATCCTCTGATCCTGTTCCTTTGAAGACTGGGAGTTTGATATCATCATTTACATGGGCCATAGTGGATCGAGGGGGGGGGGAGGGGGAGGAGGAGGGGGAAGACTGGTAACAGGAGGAAGGGAACTTTCTGAGGTAGACTAGCCTGCGATAGGACTACTTGGGCTAGGGTTACTTTCAGACTGTGAAGGGTTCTCAGGGATAACAGATCTGCGCTGCAGGGTTATAGGAGGGTTTCTAACAAAAGGGGTTTCTTCAGATTCAGATTATTTTGGACTTAATGGGGTATAATCAGTATTCTGGCCTAGGGTATCGGATCCAAGAGTTCTCTTGTATCTTTTGCCATTGCGAAGCAAACCACTTTACTCGTCGCAGTCACTTTCACTTCCAAACATAGGTTAGTAGCAATAAATCTAGCAATCTGATTCAATAAGTAATATGCCTTTCTCAGCCAAGAGCATTTTAATTTTCAGACTTAATGAATTGAGGTACTTACCCCTAGGTCCTTTGAAAACTTGTCTTTCTGCTTCACTGAAAGAAGTATGTGTGTCGATGGCGAACTCCGTCACAAATGCTTCAAGGGTTCGCGTTGTCCAAAAGTCAATAGCTCTTGATACCGCGTTGTTCACACGTTTCAACAGCGTAATCCTTTCTGGAGTCCAATCAGGAAACTGATCTTCTTGGAAGTTTGTCTTTCTTTCTGTTAACCTGGATAACCACTGGTGCAATTCTATGTGGATACTACCAAATAAAATTTCATAAATATCAAAAAAAACGTACCTTTACAAGAAATCGTCTGAGCTATGACGAGGATCTTTATTTTCTTGTTCAGCAAATTTCAGATAGGTATCTTCAATCCAGTCACTGATTTCTTTTACTGAGGGTCTCCAAAACATATCCCTCTAGGTACGACGTAGATCCCTCTTGAAGCAGATACTGGTTCAGCCAACAACAGAACCAATTTGTTGGTTGCTTAAGGCAGACCTGGGTTCTTATACTTTTATCTCATACCAACAAACAGACCCACAGTGTTGGCCCTTTCAGCAACAACCTACGAACAAGTTCCAGTCTCACCCGAAACAGCTATGGGGTGCCGCAGAATCAGGTTTCTACAGGCAAAAGAGGGATATTATTGTACCTTTAGCCTTAACAAATAATAATCATGCAATACAAAGCTTCGACTTTTACTTAAATAGCTTCGCAGTTTAGATAGAAAGACAGTTTCTTGCTTAAACCTTAACTGGGAATTCACAGCGAAGTTAATACTTAACAGCTTATCTTACTTTATCATTCATCTACTTATCAAATGCATAAAAACATAACAGAAACAACACAAGAGAACCACCACAACACAAGATATACGTGGTTCACCCCTAGTGTAGGGGCTACGTCCATAGAACTGCGTTTATATTCAACTCTTTACAAAAACCATAGTTCTGATCTGCGCACTCAGCTACAGATCTTCTCAATCACCCAAGCTGTGCACTTAGCTGCAGATCTGTGCACTTAGCTGCAGAACCTTTCTTACAAAACCCTCTGTTCACTCAGCTGCAGAGGTCATCCATGCACTCAGCTGGGACTTAGCCTTAAACCCTAAAAATAGGTCTTAGTTCCTTTGCATCAAATTATCATACATAAAATCCTCTAACCTGACTCCTTTACATAAGTGCCTATTTATACAAGTGCACTATTACAATACTATGGGCTTAAACCATGGGCACCCAAAAACCATGGGTTTAAACCCTTTGTTATTTACAAAAAGAGAGGCTTCGACCCAACCCCGAAACCCCTAAGACTATTTTGGACCGCAACTCCGCTTACAAGCTTCGCACCAAAACCACGGAGTTGCCAAAATTAAGGACCTTTAAGGTCTAGCCCCAACAGCGTGAGAGCTGCACATGGTGATTGGTTCGTGCACATCATGTTCGTATGAGTTCTTCCAAATCATTTAGCCTAGTTTTGTACCTCATGTTGGTTGATGGGAAATTCCATAGTTCCCTCCTTCCATTGGATTCCATTCCATCGACTGCAAATCATCTATTATGGAATCGGGTTCTAGATTCAGTTGAGTACCTTGAGAATGGCAGTCATTAGTGGTAGTTTCTCTCTCCATCGATAGTTCAGAATACATCAATGTCTCATGATTGATGTATTATTCAAGTGTTTGACCTCAACCCATTTATTCCCACTTGTTGAATGTACTCGATACCTTGACACCCATTTTCATCATCGGTGGGTTGTCTCGTGTCTGTTAACGGTATACCTCAACGACCAGTAATCAGACAATGTCTCATCATGTTTGACTCCAATACCTTTATTCACATGATGGGGCATATACTATCATTATTATGTGTAGAATACCTCATACTATGATGGAATTTACATATATGCCACTACTTATGATCCAAATAGTACCTATGGGACTTTAATTCTCATGACAGAGCAGTGTGTACTCCAATATGTATCAAACGTGTTCACTTACTGTGGAGACAAGATTCCACTATATATTGTACATGGATATGACCACTTATGACATATGTCCATTATTCTTATTCATAGCTATTGTATGTATATGTACTAGGGACTATTATATATTTCATATCCGTAGTCATTTATTCAAAGTCAATATTGTATATGCTAATTAGTGGCTAGTTCTTCTGGATGGGCCTTCACTATACCACTTGTGCAATTGGTAATGTATTTCTTCCATTATAATTATCCCTTTGACCTCACACATTAGGGGGCATATTTTATAGCATGATTTTCCACGCCTTATGCAACATATCTTGATGGCATAACTTATCCCTCTACAAACTCAGTATATACCCCTTACTCAAAATATCCCTAATGCTCAATTGAAACTATAAAATTCATATTTTTGTTGATGCACTTGGTTGAATAGCTTGACATCCTGTGTACATGTAGATTGCTCCATTACATCCCACATACATTGGGTTTTGTGCTCAAATTCAAAATATTTCATGTTTTCCATGCCAATTCACAGTGGTTACAATCGCTAACCTTCCATATTATATAAAACACTTCAAGTCGACCCTCCATATCCCATTTGAGGGATATATAATGAGCCATTGTGTAGCATTGGAGGAGGAGAAACTTTGAGAGCAAGTAAACTATAGAAAAATTTTACCCCATTCCCATTATCTTGAGTCTGCATCCCTTTATCCTTGATAGAGTGAACCTTTTACGTTCATTTCCCAAGCTCTTTATTATCTTGTGAAGGAGGAACATAATTAATCCTTGTGCTCGTGAGTTTAAATTGAATGGAGGATTGGAGTGGTGGAGGACTAGGTGGAGGAACTTAGTTTCTCAGTTATGACAAGTTGCTGACAAAGGTTGTCACTTTGTACTTCTATTTTTACATTAATATAAATACTCTTTTCTCGTCCAAATTCATGTGCAAATGTTTATGTTAGTTTCCATGGGTATATTTTCTTTATACATGTTGAATGGATTATGCTAGAGTAGATTATAACATTTCATATATTTTTTATATGCTTTTATATATTATTTGTTATTGAGGACAAGTTGTAGGTGACAAGCATTGGATCGAAATATCAATGGTGGTATTCTTCGGACATTTGGTTGAGGTATGGGCCATATCCTTTGTTGTTAGCATTTTACATTTATATGGCATACTTGGGATTAGAGTTGATTTCTGGTGTCCCTCTGTCAGTTGTGTTCTACCCCAATCCATAGGAATATTTTCTCTGTAAGAAAAGGCATAAATGAAGTGAGCAGAATATATCCTACATAGATTATGAAGAAGAAATGTTGAAGCCTCAACACACCCCAAGTTAATTTACTTAGGGACTCACCCTTTAAAAAAACATTATAATGGTGTTTTTTGTAAAGTCTTCATCCCTTTTGTTTCAATTGACGACTACATACTCCTAACTTGATTTAAAAATTCTTGATGCATATTTGGTTTTATGGTTTTAATGTGTGATCATAAAATCATGTCTCAATTCCATTATCATATTTTTACTTGTCACATACTTTTGCTTGCTTGTATTTGTTACACCGAATGCATCTTAATTTTCTCATTTTATCACTTGGATTTTGTTATATCATATCTATGTAAGAGTATGTGTAGCATTGTCTAAGCTTATTGACAACCTATCTCATTTTTTTATTGACTCAGAACTGCATTTATAGAAGAATTGGTAGAATCACAAATATATTTAGTCAATCTTAAGTATCCTAGATGATAATTCTTGTTTTCATCGATTAAAAATTCTCTTATCGTGGTGATTTAATTCAACATCAATTAGCATCTTATAAGACAAGTCAACAAATATGTAAGACAAGTTGAAGAAAATCAATTTGGGAAAAGTAATAATTTAAATGGGCCTCAGACTGTCATTAAAAAATGATTTTGTGCATTTTTCAATTCCGATAAAAAATAACATTTTAAATATTGAGGAATTATATATATATATATATATATATATATATATATATATATATATTATGAACTCAATGCAACTATCAAAATTCATTTCTAACATTTACAACTATGAAAATTGTGAAAGTTTGCAGTTTAATTCTTTGTAAGTTAAGCAAGTTAAACTTCATTGATTTTAAGCACCTTCAAGATTACATTGGAAATGGCCTTGAAACCACTCATTGGAAAGTTATCTCTTTACTTTTAACATTACAAAAGATGGTTTCTTGATCAAATTTTACTTGAGAAATTTATCATTGTTGAAAATTAAGTACCCCTAAAATCCATGAACCCAAGGTTAGATTTTCTAAACATTTCAAAGAAAATTATAAGTGAGAACACTTGAAAAATATTCATTTAGAAAAAAATGGTTTTGGAACAAATTATTAACTCCCATTTCTTTCCACAAAATTAAAACTTATATCTTTTAAACTCTAAAAGTTTCCAAAGTTAAAAATTTAGTTTGGTTCCAATATCAAAATAGGTGGGCTTTGTACATTTGATTTTCAAGTTTCCAACTCCCTTAAATATGAATTTTCACATTTATAAAAGTTGTGGTAATTTTTATTGTATTCCCTAAAGTTTTAATTTTCACCAAGATACTATATTTAGTATCCTATCCCAAATGATTTTGCAAACTAACTTTCAGTTTTTCCTCATTTTCGAGTGATTTGATAACTTTGATTTTATCCATTTTTTGGGATCTTTTTATAATTTTACAATTTTCTCTTATTTTGGGCATTTTAAGACTTTCCATTTTCCCTTTTGGGGAAATCTCAAAACTTTTCCGACCCTATTCGAACTGTAGAAATAGAAAGTCACTGCACACAAAGAATCCTCATAAAATGTTACAAATTATGGCAAAGAAATCGAAGTTGGATTTAAAATGTTAAACTTTTATATTAAACAAGTGGAATAAGCAACAAAGTTGCTTAGTACCTGCCTCCTAAGAAGAGATTGAAAATATATAGCAATAGGATAATTTTGCTATAAAAATATATGATAAAACAAATATAATTACAATTTGAAAGAAATTAAAACAAAAATGAATTAAAAAATGTCCATTTAAATACGATATAGGTTATTGCAATGTAGCATAAAACAAGCATATTCAAGCTTCCTTACATACTTCTAGTAATATTCTTGACTTATGTTATAAAAATATGCAAGTTTCTTTATAGACTAGCATAAATAGGAAATGAGAAATAATAGCTTATAAGACTATAAATTAATATCATTGTTGTGAGAATAGTTTATTTATATTTTATTATAAATTTATAATGTTATACAAATATGCAAGTTTTTTTATAGACTAGCATAAATAGGAAATCAACAGAATTCGAGGCTTCTTGAACACAGTCGCCATTTTACGATTTGACCTTTCAACATTTTTCTGTGATTCTAGTTCATATTTTTCCACCCAAATTATACACAAAACTTACAGGGTTGAAAATCTCTGTCTTCTTTTGAGGGAATGAGCTCTTCCAGGGATGGCATGGCTGTGAATCGTAACTGATGGAATTAGCAAACGTTGATCTGGTTCTCCCAGAGATATTGAAACAGCGACAAATTTATGGAATTGTTATTTCCTCATCAAGCAAGCAAACACGGGAATCGCATGGCACATACTAGTAGATTATGTTACCTGAATTTGTTTGGATGTCGAAAAAACAAATTGTCGCAGGGCCATGGTTTGGCACAACCGAATATGTAAGTTTCCATGTAACATCGGGGAAAATGTTAATTATTGGCTAAGGAAACAGTTACCGACTAAATTGACCGACAAGAATGTAAAAGCTAAGACTCTTTAATTAATTGGATCTGAATACGAATATGACACATGTGCGTGGAATGCAAGAAATTGTTCTGTTGACCTACTTCTCTAGAACTTTCATGGCATGGTATTTCTCTTTTGTGCACATTTTAGGGTTAACTAGCCAGCCAGAGAATGCTCTAAAGAAAGAGCCTGGCCTGCTAGGGTTCAAGAAGAAAAGAAACAAGGACGCAACCGGCCAAATTAGGACACATGGGGTTTAATCGAGTACCTAACGAGTTAAATTATAACCCTTAGGGTTTGTAACAAAAACAGAATGCGGTCGTGCCAAGCAAGCAATTTTGTTTTCTTGAGGGTTTGTGCCGGTGGTCAGCGACGTGTAAGAATGGAGGATTGAGATAAAATGATCCGTCATGGAGTTCCGGCTAGCAGTTTCGCTTCTACACGCCTCTTGCAAATTTAGCGAAATTTGTGTAATCAAATGTTTCACGGAGTTGGGACTGAAGATGATTTGGTGCAGAGTAAAGATCGGAATAGGAATTATGAATTATGATTGACAAAGTCTCCTGCGGCCCCACACTAGGACAAGCAATCCATGCAAATTTTTGGCTAGGAAGAGTACTTTTCGTTTATTAAATAATTTAAAAATCTTATATATATATATAAATAAAGTCCATAAGGGACTTTCTTTTTGAGCTTGTGGTATATTTTTTTTTA